>JAKWJA010001403.1:0-35032 GCA_027704765.1 Solanum habrochaites | reverse complement strand
CGGAAAATTGTATATATGTAGCAAACTAATAACCTAAATTAAATGGAATAGCTAAGGGTTTGATTGAATTGTGCTCCATAGCAACCATAGCTAAAAATTTATCAGCGTCTCTCTCACGAAAAAGTCCTCGCTCGCCACTCTCCATTCTAGCTCGCTCTCTCGTCTTTATACAAACGAAGTGTATAATTCTGTTTCGTTTTGTGAATGAAGCGATACAGGGCAATAGTTATATATTACATGCCAAAAAATGTAATAATCAGCGTGGTTTTAACACTCGTTATACAATTTACAAACATTGTGTACTTCAAATTTGCAGAGAAAAGGCGCCAATCGGAGAATTGAATTGTTTTTTTTTTTTTGACAATTGCAGGCATAATACACACACAAAAATTTTTCTCTAGCGCCTCATACAACAAGGAGTGTATATATTGTGTTTTGTTTTTGTAAAAATTACCGAGAATCCTCTCATTCTTCAATTCTTCCACACCTTCGGAGTGGTAATGGGAGACAATGGGGCCGATATTATATAGCGAGAAAAAAGCCATATAATCTTGTTGCTATACACATTATATATTATGCAACGTATAACTTCCATTGTGTAATCGAAGTCAAACTGTTGGCAAAAAAAATTATACAATTGCAGCGAAAAGTGGTGCCAGCGAATTATTACCATTTCGGCCAGCACTTATAGACAAGCAATATGTATATGTATAGCAAAATTATACAGTGTTATGTTTGCTATGGGAGCGTGAAATTATGCATAAAGTATTAGCATATGGCAATACAACTCATGCATTTTTGTTTGCTATATGTGAAAGTGTTGTCTTAATTTTATCGTTCTTACTTATGTTCATTTTCTAGAAAAACTACGAGGTCACAAGGATGTGGCGTAGTATGTTGCAATTCAATTATTAATATTGTACCTGACACCTATATTGTTGATCCGTCTGTAGTGAATGAGGCCACGCGCGCAAAATAATGCATATTTTCCAACGGAACACTGAGTTGACAATTGTTAGTAATCCTATATTCTTTATTCGTCATTTATTTATGTTTATTTTTGAAGGACGCTTTATTGAGAGTTTTCTTAAATTAAAATTTTATTGACACAAAATCATCTCTACGTTTGAAAGTGTAAGTATTCCTATACTTAGAATTATTTACTTCAATGTTCTTTAATTAGGTGTCAACTTTAGTGGAATTGACATAATTTATTAAGAGAAATAGTATTAAGTGATCTATAATAATTTTATAGAATTTATTCCTATTACAGTACGAGAAATGAAATGAAAGATTAAATTTAAAAATTTTCAAAAAGTTTCATATCTTTTTTAAACATAATTAAATTTGAGGTGAATAAGAGGTTAAAAAAAAGAAACAAGTAAATTAGAGATAACTTAAAAAAAATAGATAAATAATTAGAAACAGGAAAATACTTGTTAAATCAATATTACATTGAGTCTGTATGATTGTTATTGTGTCTTGTTTTCTTCTAATTCATTGGTCATAGTACGTTTTACTTCCAACTTTTTTCTCACTTCAGCCGAAGAAAATGTGTGCAAAAACAAGAACGACTGTCCACAAAGGATGAGTATATGTGGTGGTAAAAATTATCCCACACAACCCTACAGAGAAAGCAATTTTTAGTTGTGCAAATAAAGCGTTTATGTACATGTCAGGTAACAATGATTTGGTAGACATCGCGCCCAAATGCAATTCGATTTGTCATAATTTGAGCATCGTATGCAACTTTAGTCCATTAATATTGAGGTTAAACATGAAGGTGAACGAAGTTAGAAAGTGTTGATATTTTACTATTTGTGATGGATTAAAGGATATTTTTTGATGTTGATCTCGTTATTATGAACCTTCATTTGTGAATAGATGCGGAAAATTAAGTAATTAAAGCTACTAGACGTTCGGAAAAATAATGTTGTTTGAACAGTTAAGTGTTTCTGTTCCTTACAATTTTACGACAAAAATGTTAATTAGATTTATCTCTGGGTATTTGTCCTCCGTCCGTCAACTTTAAATTAAATCTGGTTTAGTTGTGTCACGTAGCGAGAGATAAATCTAAATTAGATTGGTAGTGATGTACAGGGAAAAGCATTAGAAAATTCGTCAGCAGTAAATATTTGTGTCCAACAGTAGAATATTTAATTTTCGCTAAAGAAATCCATAAAGAAACAAACAAAAAAAAATAAACTCATTTTTTGTGAAAAATATTTTAATGTAAATATAGAAAGCTGTGTAAATTCGTGACACTCTTTTATTCCATATAATGGGTACTAAAAGTGATTATGATGATTGACAAATATTATTCGACCACGTCGGAATCAGTGACAGTACTACCCGACAATTAGATGTTTTTGTTGACCTTTTACAGTACAAATAAATTGGCTATTCGTAATGAGTTGGGAGGATATAGTTTAAATTATTAGACTGATTTGTTGTTTTGAATTTTCTTCTTCGGCTGAATGAGAGAGAAAAAGAAGTTTGAGAAGTCTAATAAAACAGTTATCTGAAATGACAAATTGATGTTTCTACCAAAAGATCAAATAAGAGCCCTCAGTAAACAACCTAATCATCTACTATCAATGATTAATAATGATTTAACAAATATTTTCCTGTTTCTAATTATTTAGCGACTTTTTTTTAAGGGGGATCTACTAACATTACTTGTTCTTTTTTTTCACCTATTATCATTCTCAATTGATTTATTTAAAAAAGATTAGGTATACCATTTCGTTGAAAAACAACATTTTCAATTTAAGGTCTTCTCATTTCGGTAATTATAGAAGAAAATGTATAAAAATCGTTATATCAATTATCTATTTCTTACATGTAACATTAGTCAATTAAAAAGGTGAAAAACTAAGGGTTTAAGAACAGAATTGAAATAAGATAAAAATTCAAGAAGGATTAAGTCTACTTTCAAAAGTAGAGAATTATTGTTGATATAATTTAATTTACGAAAACCACCATGGAAAAGCGTAATTAAAAATAAACTAAATAAATGACGAAGATAAAGATATAAGGGATATAAATATGGTCAACATTGGTTCCGTTGGAAAAATATGCTGATATATGGACAATTGCGTGCTTTCACACAGACGGTTGGTCAACATATAAGGGTGTAGGTACACGTGTATAATGTAAGAAATTGCACATCATACTACGCACATGCTTGTGAATCGTGTGTTTAGAAATGACAAGTAAAGGATACAGATAACCAATTAAGACAATCTGGTCACATATAGACAAAAGCAAAAATTGTGTAATCATATGGTGGGTAATGCTAAGCGCAATATTTGCAAATTGCGCTCCATTAGTCAAACATAAAACGGTAAGTATAATGGTATACATAGACATGTATAATTCGGCTGGGCCCTAAAATTTGTATAATTCGATGCCCATTCGCTGCTTTGCATATTGTATAATTGTTTGCAAAACAGTGAATCCGAATTAATTAATAAAATGTATGGATATTGCATAATTATAAGTGTATACAAAAAGATAAGTATGTTTTTCTCGATTTATACAAAAAAAAGAAAACACAATATATACACTTCTGTTGTATAGGTAGAGAAAATTGTATTATTTTACGTGCAATGGTAGTAATTCGTTTGGCCTTTTTTTCTCGTGCAAATATTTTGATTCTAAGTAAAAATGTTTGTATACTGTATAACTGAAAGTGTATAACACGGATGGATATACGTATTTTTGGATGTGTAATAACAAGTTTGCATCTCGCTTTATACAAAACAGAGAAACAGGAATTATACACTCTCTGTGTATAAAGCGAGGAGAGAGTGCGAGCGGAGAAGAGAATGGCGAGGTGCGCGAGCGAGATTTTTGGGAGGGAGACGATGATAACATTTTAGCTAAGTTTGCTACTGGACCAATTAATCAAACCGCTAGCTATTCCATTTAATTGAGTTTATTAGTTTGCCGTATTAGATAAAATTTTCGGGTCTAAAATTAAATTTATGAAAATATTAATTATAAAAAATAGAATTTGGGAGGTGAAATGTATTTGTTAAATGGATTGAAAATTTATAAAAATAAATATATAAAATAATTGAATGAAATTTAATATTTATTACATATATATAAAATTATTTTAATCATATATAATAATATAATTTATCGTCGGAAGAAGATTTGGATAAAACTTTTTCGTACGAGATGGCTCCACGTTAATAACTGATACATTTATCAAACTCATTATATCACCCTAACCTTAAGGTATTTGATCTTATGCATTTGAGTGCCTTATTAATTGATCCATGTATAGGTCCCAAAAGTATTTCGTGTTAAATTAAAATTTATTCAACGTATACATTTTTTCATTTTAAGTAATATGAAATCATTTATTACATTTATTTTACTAGTTCAATTAGTATTATATTCAGTTAGACGTTTTAAAAGATAAAAGAGTTTAGAGTATTTTATGTGATATATATTAATTATCTTATAGAGTGATAAGTATTATCACTTATTCCATTTTAAGTCAAAAATTTCAAATTTTGCAATTCTCCTAAATACCACGTTTTTGTTTTGGGAATGCTTCGAACCCTCACAAGGAGATTTTCGATATGAATTTAAATGTAATCGAACTCTAACTCTAACAATACAAAGCAAATATCAATCAAAAACTACACAAAAATAAGAATTTGCTATGAATAGATTAATGGATCGTAGGAATTACTTTTTCTTAATTTTTCTTCTACATTCCATTACTCCATCTTGTCTAAGTGAATTGTTCGAATTTTTTCTTTTCATAGTTTAAAATAAGTAAATTACTCAAAATTTAAGAACATTATTGAGAGTATTCTTTTATATTTACTGTTTATTCAATGAGATTCTTGACTATTTTACGTTTTATAGGAAACTAGTTTGGAAATAATCAAAAGAACAATAATAAAAAATACAAATATTTATTCGTATTCCAAAAAATATTTTTTAAGAGGTATGAGATACCCAACAATCACTCTCGTTACGTTGTTGATCTTTCTGGTCACACGCAGTTTACGGTGTACGGACCCTTGGTTATAATCCAAGCTCAGGAAAAGGGGTTTCAGAAGCGCAAAGTCATTGCAATTTGGTGGCCTTCTTGTGAGAGACAAAATAAGATCATGAAAATATTTAAACGGATCAATAATTCGTTTATTTATGAGAAATTTATATAAATTGATTATCAAAATAATTATTCTTTCAATGTTTTTGTATTAACTCTAATGATACTATTATTTCGTACCATTATGAAAGAAGATCTTAACAAAATGGTCACAAGTGTAAATGTAAAAAATAAAGATAAGTTTTTGAAGGTACAAATAATCTTAGCTATTTAATAAAATTTTGTAGAGTATTATAAAAATATCTTTAGTATCTGTTGTATTTAAAAAATGTGTACATGTTCTAGATAATTAATTAGATATTTGTAGTAAAATGTAAAAATATCTACATTTTTGTCACATTGTCAAAAGATAAGAATATCTAGATACTTCTCGTAAATATATCTAAAATAATTTCTAAAAGTGTCCCTGTATAAATATAAATAGGAGCGACATTAAATATTTCATATTCGTAATAAACCCAAAAACAAACCAATATCCCTTCTCCTTTTTCATTTTTTCTTTTTAGTTGAATCTTTCGATCTTAATTAACGATATTAGGCCAGTAAAAATTTTTCAAATATACTTTTCTTCTGTTATTTTCAACAGTAAAAAAATTCATTATTATTCGTAATTAATATGTTATTCAGAGGCGCCTATATTTAATTACCGTATTGATTGCGCCTTAAACGAATCCAACAACCTGTATTTGTTCATGCAACAAATACAACCAGCGATCCAATGTTCTAGGCTGATGATTATTTCTCGAGTATCATTGTAATTTTCACTTGTCACATCTAATCAAAGGGACGGGTGTCAATTAAACTGTTCTTTATATTATATTGAGGGTAAATTGTTTTAATTTATATATATATATATATATATTGGAATCCTTTTAATAAAACATTAAATGTTTACTCAAGGAGTAAAAGCGTGGTTCCAAATTAAACTAAACCATTGACATAAGGAATGTTCTTGAGAAGAGTGAAGGCAAACGTGCTGCAATGTGTCACCCATTTCTGTTCATTACAATATAAGGATCATATACTGCTATATTCCAAGTGGAGGCCCATGCTTCTTCTTGACATGCCCGCACAATTGGGATAAAGTTTTTTTTTTTTTTACTAAAGAAAAAAAAAAAATTACATTACCTGGGACAGATGAGGTGAGGGTTCTTAATGGAATGTATAAAATCGTCGTTATATATAATATATATATGATTGTCGTTTTTTCTATAACTCGTCTCTTTATGGAACTTGCATCTCATCGTATATGATTATGTATGGAAAAAAGCCTGATATATTCGTATTTTTTAATGTTGTCAATATAGTTCGATCTATTTTTATTATGATGAAAGTGATTAATATTATTCGTTTAAATCATCTCACGACACCCTTTGCCCTTTAATTTAAGGGAACAAACTTATTTAAATTTTTTTAAAAAAAGATATAAGCCAAGTATGGGGTTATAGGGGTGTGTAAATGCGGTTGGTTCTGGATTTTTTTAAAAATCAAACCAAATCATTTGGTATTTGTCACTGTCGAAATAGTTTAAAACATTTATGAAAATGTCGCCCAGTAACCCGAACAGCCTATCTATAAAACGGCGAGGATTTGGATTTTTCACTTTGTAATTTTTAGATCGAGTAATTTCTAATAGAATTGTACGCCTCAGTAGTTAGTGGAAGTATTTAGATAAAGTATTCCCCGCCTCTCTATATCTTTTCCTCTGTCCTTGCATAAACATTTACGTTTCGACTCCCTACCACCCGGCCCCTCTCTCGCTTCTTTCTCATATGACCAAAGCCCCCCAATACGGTGTCAACTTCCTCTACCTTACTGCTCCTAACAGTTCTCTCCACAGAGTGATTATTAACTACTCCCTACACTCGCGTGTCACCCCATCTGGACCTCGTGTCAATCTCCAGTTGACACCCACCTCATTGACCGACCTTTGCCCACACTGGTGTAACCCGTCCTCATCCTGTTTCCCCCCTCGTTCGTCCATCTCGTTCCCTGGTCCCTATCCCCGCACGAGATCCCTAGGCGTCTCATGTTTTTCATGCCCATCTCAAAACTCCAGGAACACCGACCAGAACAACCACCCATCTCTCCATATAGTGTCCATGTTCTGTTCTGTGACTGGAATTTGTGCTTTTGCTGCATTACGAGAATTACATTTGATTTTCTTTTTGTCATGTTCCGCCACAATGTATCCCACCCTCCTGTATTTTGTATTATTGAGGCATCTCACCTCTCCACCCCCCCCTGCACACATGCTCTTCACAAGCCTCCAAAACTATGAAAAAGTATAGAGATATAAAAATATATCAAAGTAGTATTGTTAAGTATATGAAAAAAAATTTAAAAATTATATACATAATGTGGGTTGGGTTTGAGTCATCGGGTTATTTTAATTTTTTGTACCATTAAAATCTAGTCGAATTTTTTCCTCCCAACCACCGAACAAGTCAAACCACATCACTAGTCGAATTTGTTTTCGCATTTGGCCGTTCGGTGCGATGTTTCGATTTGGAATTTTTTTTCACCCCAATATCATGAATGATTATCTTCCATCCTGAAAACTCAACATATTCATTGTTTTTTGTGTGTGACCTTTTTGTTTAACTGATAAGTTGATGTTTCCAGAGATAATATTATCCGATGCTCCACGATTTCTTTTTTCACCCCCCCCCCCCACGCTCCCGTCCACCCCTCTCGCGGCCCCCCTAGTTTTCCATTCTCATACACCACCAACATATTCGTTGTTCAATCTCGCACCCATCCCCTCAGCCTCCCCCCGTCACCTCGTACCCTTACTTCACCGCCGACTCGCCCTCTTCACCCCATCTTCCTCTCTGTAAAATATTAAAAGTGAAATTAAACTTAAATTTTTGATAGAAGTAAAAATAGGTATACACCTACATAAGTTTTAAAGAAAATTAAAAGTTAAAATATACCTTTAAAAAAAAACATTTTTTTTCTTCGTTTTTAATTGAAGGATATGTATAGTGAAGCTTATTTGTAATCGATGGGGATATTATGTCAGACGATTGTCTGTGTATGATGAGTAATGAGATATATATTGAGTCACTTTCATAACGAGGGATAGTGGATTGTCTAAATGGCCAAAATTGAGAGCATAATGTGGTTAAGTCTGTCATTTACTGTTAAATATAATTGTATTTCACATAGATGTCATGTGAGCATATAGAATGAATATTAAGTTAGACATAGACACATTTACATATGATGATATTAGATATATAATGTGTATTTAGATAATTAATAACAAGACACATATTAAACATACATATAATTAACTACTAATATATAACACTATTTTATAATGTCCATATTATGTATTGTACGTCTTCATAGATGACATGTCATTGTACAAGGGCGGATAGCTAGGACTTTAATATAGGGCGTCTTTAACATCTGAAGAATTCGGATCCAGACTCACTCAAGGAATTAAAACAAGTAGATTTACTGTATATATACATATGAAAAATGAATTCTTGATAGGTAAGTAAATACAGAGTTCTTTTTCGCAAATAGGGAAGTTTCGACATTAACCTAAACAGAAGGTTGGCTCCGCCTCAGAATTGTCATTATGGTACAAGTATAAAGGGATGAACACTTTACATTAGATATACTTGTTAATATAATGTAAACGTATTTATCATTTATAGATAATAATATTTGTTGGTAATCACTTGATCACTTTTGGTCATTTATGAAATACAAAGTTTAATGCTTTCAATTAGAAGAAAGTAGATGTACTGTATGTCACATGTAATGCAAATTGTAATGAATGGAAGGAGACAAATAATACATTTACACAGCATTTGTTAAAAAAAACAAACAACTTATACGACAATTATGGAGACAATGTTTTATACAAAAACAAAATGCATGATATATTTCAAAAAAATTATAAGCAATATTTGTAACATTAATTCACTTTATCCCTGTTGATTAATAAAACTTTAACAAAGTCATTTAGTATTGTACCATTGGGTAATAATTAAAATCAGTATCACGGTAAATCAGTAATTATTTTTTAAAATATGTATCATAATTTATGTAATTTTCCTACCAATAGATATCACCAATAAATTGATACATCAAGTGATTATAATGTTGATATACACCAATATATATAATAAGATTACACTCAAATATACATTTATTCCCTCTTCAAACCACCACTCCTAACTACCCTTCATTTCTCTTCATATAGACATATGCAAAACTCATTTCATAAGCTCAAGGTAAATAGTTCTTATCAAAGTTGCATTGGATCTCGCAAAATTCTGTTTTTCCAAAAGCTATTCCCCGGTCCCATGGGATTTCACAATGGCAAGGTGCGCTAGTTAGAGGAGTAGTAAAACCATCGAACCAATCACAATCGCTTTTAATCTATTTTACAAGGCGATTCTTCAATAGGTTAGAGTATTGTAGGGTTGGTTAAATATATTTAACCCAACATCACACAAAACTTTTTTAAACAAAACTGAATATACAACATGTCGATGTGATGAATTGTAAATAACTTTTTGTATTTTGTTTATGCCAGTTCACAAAATAAATTGACGATGGCCACTACTTTTCAGCATATCATTGTGTAACTGTACGTAGATATCAATGTGGGCCACAGACACAGAGGACACCTGGCAGCGCTCGGCCCGGCAGGGCGTAGGAACCCCCAACGTATGTAATCTTTTCATTTCAATTGATGGACACAAATGAATCTGAACATAGGTGAGAGACTACATTTTTATAATGATGGTTCTCTAAACAAATTATTTTTAAAATTGTTATGTCAAATAGGAGTAGTACATTTTATGTTATTTTCGAAATTAATATAGGTATTCATCTGTTTTATTTTTGTGAACAGTGATGGGAAAGAAGTAAACAAAATTTCTTATATGATTACTCGCAATTTTTAGTGTCATTTTACTACGCTTAATAGTAACTTTTTAGTTCTTAACGGTTATTTCTCCAACACGATAAGGTATCAAACAGTTTTTTTGTTCGACTAAAAATAAGGGAACTGTAAACCACTAATCATTCCATTACTGTTTCCATCGAGTAAAAAATAAGCTTAAAATTGTAGTACATTGCGTTTGTTTAAGTTCTTCTTTTTATGGAACTTTCAAATATAGATATCACCAACTTAGAACCCATTTAATAAGACGAGCAAGAATTACAGTTTCACACAACGTATGCTTTTCTATATAAAATGTTAGAATACTGGTAAAAATCCACACACTATAGGCACAAATTAATAGCAGAAGACAAACAATTTTTTTGTTTTCTAAAAACGTAAGGAATATATGATAAGATCATTTCACTAAGAACACATATTAATTTCATTTTAATATATAACTCCCTCCTTTTGATTTTATATGAGTATACTTATGTTTTTGTATCTCCATTTTCAATAAAGGAAACATAATGTTTTCATATAATACATACTATAACATTTAACTCATAAAAGACAATGAAGACAAGAAGAATACACAAAAAAGTAAGGTAATACTAATAATAATCCTAAAGATGTTTCTGAACTACTTTTATTTTTTCTGTATATCTTGGGGTAGGATTTTTGCCGTCGCTATGAAGTTTTACGATCGATTTACTTGATCTTCGCATCATCAACTTCACTTGCAATATAGTAGATCCAGTATGTTTCGTAAAAATTGAGGGATGACAGGGAGAGGGGGGGTGAGAAATGGAAAGGGAGATTGGTATCTCGGGGAAAATAAAAATAGTAGATCCTATCTCTATTGGTGATTGGGAAAGTGGAAGGGAACAGATTTTTTTTAATATCAGTCATTAATAGATATTATTCAGTTTTATCACAAGAATTTTGTAATTATAGACAGGGGTATATTAATTGAGCCATAGAAAACAAAAAAAGGGACGAGAGGGAGGGAAGGATGAGAGGAACAACAGCATAAGAACGAGGGGGACGAAAAAAGGAAGATGGGGGGAGAAGAAAATGGAGAGAAGAAACAGAGGAAAAGAGGAGAAGTAAGTGGGGAGATGAAGGCGTAACAACAAGGAAGAAGAAGTAATAATAAAAGGATAGAAAAGTAACTGCAAACAAGAGAAATAAAATAAGGAATAATGAAGAATGGTACAAAGGTAGATAGTAATTAACAAAATCAATAGAGTAATGGTGCCATCAGTGGGAGGGCTTGTTTCAAACCCTTTAACCCAGAAATATCGGGGGTGTTTCGAGCCCTGTGTAGAATAGAAAAAGTCTTTATTTGAGAAGCTGCCATCCCCCCGTACAATAGGCCCCTTGCATTTGCTCGCCGCGATGGTCCGGATTTGTCGGAAGCTTCCAACGTGGGTGATAGAGAACTCATGTTTCATGACCGACACCGGGGGAAAGAAAGGACGAACACCCGAAAAAAAAATGAAGTTTCATTTATAGACCCCAATCTTGACAAAGGTGATTATACATTTTGAATTCAGGATTGCATTTTGATCTGTTTGAATCAAAGGAAGATTATTTTCAGAACAAGAGTTCATCTATTGAATAAGGTTAATAAAAAGTGAATTGTAACTCAAAATACATTTGAACTTATTGATGATACTGGTTAACTTAACTATACAATACATATGAGGTGATGTTGCATCGTTAGTAATCAGTCTGGAAGTTTTTTAATATAATAAATTAGTCGCAGAATTAAAAGCCTAGCTTATATACTAAGTGATCCATGTTGAAGATCAAATTTTTAAGTAATCTAGATTTTAATAAGAAGACAGAAGAAACCAAAGAAACGAAATTTATTATAAAACGATATATTGCCTACCCCATAACAAAATATTAAAAATACGTTGCAGTTAATCCTCTTGAGGCCAGCCTAATAATTCTCCTTACGCAAACTAAATGACAAAAGAAAACAGAGTTTGATCTCTGTACGGGAGAATTCTTTTTGTTTATGTTTTGTTTGTTTTTTTTTTAGTTTTTTTGTGTGGAAACTTGGGGTAAGCTAGAAATTGGGGTAAGCTCGTAGAGTTTATGCACGAAACAAAGAACAAAAACAACAAAAACAAATAAAAACAAAGAAATGAAACATCATATTTGATATATACGAAGATTAGAGTATATGGGGGGCAGGTCCTGCTGTGCAAGCAAGTGATCCAGCAAACTTTGTAATAATTCCAACTTTATATGATTGCTCTGCTGGTATCAAATTTAAATTCTTTAATTTGCTTAGTGCATCTTGATCACCAGACGTTTTAAAAAACGCACCATTTTGCATATCGTCATCTATGTGTTGGAATGCCCCGTCCAATTCTCCATTTGATCTCTTCTATTTTTTCCCTAGTGTCACTTCCTTTAATAAAGACTTGCTTGTGCGATTTAAATCGTTACCGTGACTTATTAATTGTTGCTCCATTGTTTCCACCAATAGCATACCTATTTAAATAAAATAAAATTAGTTGATATATACTCTTTTTTTTGGAATTTGTATCGTAATAAATCGATTTATTACCTCATCCAATGAGTGTAATCATTGTTGACAATATGGAAGAATCCGAATCTGACTCTAGGCATCCTCTGATCTAATCTTTTACCGAAATGGTTATAGGCCAATGTGATCTGCATTTTCTTGTCTTCGACGTGATTATCATTAGCACCAAACAACATTACTTTATCGTGATCAGTGAAATGACAGTTGGAGATGGTGATACCGGTTGATCCTTTAACGGCATCAATGAGCCCATCTGAGGCGCGTGACATGGATACGTGGTCAATCCAGATATCTGTTGCCGCAAACAGACTGATGCCATCACCTTCATCCTCACTTCTTATGCCAACGTGTTCTGCTGAATCCCTGATCATACCCCCAGGAGTTATTAAAATGTTGTGAACGTGAAGATTTGAGATGATAACGTTGCTCACAGGGGGGGGAAAGGCGAAAAACACCTTGCATTCGTTAATTCCAGCTCCTTTTTCGGAAAAATATGAATGTTTGAAGGTCCACGTCCATTCGAAAAATTGTTTTGTGAACCATTGGGCATCATTAGTTCCCTCGTTTAGCATGTGGCAAATATGCATGATGTCTTACTAGATATGACTACCAGGGCAATGCTGCTGTTTGGATCACCGCAGCCTAAGTTACCGGTGTTACAATAGTGACTGGCACAAGTCACACACTGACAACGGACTGTTAGACATATGTTATATAAGTTAGTATCCAGGCAATACCAAGTGCAGGATTCTCGAGGAAACGGAGACACTGGCAGGAATTATCTGAGACAACGTAAACAGGCGTCCACTTTACCAACAACCGTAGCCCCTTAAAAAGCTAAACCAGACACAGCCCATTGCACAATCAGGGCAATATTTTCGCGATTATCAGAACCCAGGGTGGTGCGGTATTCGATCTCCAGCATTGTCAAATAAGATTAGTGTCCATACTGTCCCTTTGTATTTTTTATAGCCAGATGCCTTCTTCGGTTGTGGCTGGGGGTTTTGCTGCTGAAACTGCTAGCCCCTACGAGTCAAACTGTTCCGGAACAAGCACAAAACAAGAGTCCAACAAGGTTGGTTCTTTGTTTTTAGAAATTTCCAGTTTTTTTTTATGTTTGCTCTCTCCGTCGTTTTTTTCTTTTTTGTTTTTTTTGGGTGTCATTGGTAGAGTTTGGTCTTGTAATGTTCGTTAGGTGGCTGATGACTGATCTTCGTAACCGCACTCGAGGTTCCCTATACATTATGAATTTATTTTATTCACGATTTTGTATAATTAAACAAAGGGGGGTTCTTTAAATAAGGATTTTTGTGGAGCATTAGCTGAAACTAAAGGAACGACAATTAATGTTGTGATCATTTAATGGAATTTGTGATTAGTAGGAAGATTAAGCTCATTTGTTTTTCTTAAAGAACAAAAAGTGTGAAACATGGAACTACTAAAATAGAAATATATAAAGTAACCCATAGTGGAATTAATGAACAGAACAAGAAAAAAGTGTGATTGGTGAATTGAGCTATTGACGATTCTAAATTGATTGTTTTGTATTTTTTTTCAATAAACAAAATATCCAGTCATAGAGTTTAATTAGGATCCCTTCTAGAACAATTTCAACTCCTACTTTTTAATTAAGTTGCATAAGACACGCGAAAAGAAAAAAAAAACCACGATTGCTGACTTTTTAGGAGTATGGGTCTTATGCATTCAGGGTGTAACTACAAGTCTATAAGTACGTGTTTTGATTTTCATTAGGGTGGACATTTTGATATTTCGATTCGGTTTTGGGGGGTTTTTAAGTGATTTCTTCGGTGGTTAATTAATTGGATTAGCCTTAAAAGGGGTAAATTGTGTACGCTAATGAACACCGAAAGAATCGAAAATCTTTTCAGGGGGGGGGGAGTTCAGGTTTTTGAATTAGTAAGAAAAAGGTATTAAATAGGGGGAAAAAGTCGGTTCGTAATTTTTTGTATTTCAGTTTTTACTAATGAGTATCCTCTTAGTGGGAACATTTTATAACAAAATTTTTAAACACACATTAAACAAGGGTTTTTGTTTTGTGATTTTTGGGGGCAGGGGACGTTGAAAAATGGGCCTAAAAAGAAGAAAAAAAGTACAATATAACATAGACAGGAGGGAATAGCGGCAGAAGTGATATTACTAAATTTAACCCAAAAGGATCCCAGTTATTTCAAGCCAAAAAAAAAAAAAAAAAATTAACGAAACAAACCTGACTAGCTGGACGGCATAGGAACCGCGCCGTTGTCTGCTAAGCTAGGCGGCGTTTGCTGTCACGGTGGGGGCGGGTGGGGTGGAGCAGTGGTCGATCTGCGTGGGCCGGGGTAAATGAAAGAGGAAGATGAAAATGCAAGAGGATTCAAAGGAAAAAAATTAAGAGATAGGGGGGAAAAAAGGAGGCATAGTGGGTTTCACAAAAAGTTAAGTTGGGAGTTATCTTATTTTTAAAAGATGTATTTAGACGCATTACTGAGTATCAAAAAAATTAATATGAGATATAGGAATTATAGTTAAGGATATTTATCAAGGTGATAGAAGATCGAAACTAACCGAAAAAAAAACCTAAAATGATACGATCAAGCCGAAAATCGATCGAAATACTGAAAAATAGCAAAAAAGTAAACCGAATACCAAAACCGGGGGAGGGGAAGACAAGAATAGCAAGAAATAGGGTCGAGAATCTGAAAAGATAAAGTTCGATTCGTAGAGTGTCGGATGTTTCGTGTTTCCTCCCTTTGTAATTTAGGGTGTCCGCCCCTATTTTTAATTAAAAAAGAATCTAAAATTAAATTTATATTGTGGTGGTTGATTAAATTTAAAAAGGCAAATCAAAAGGCCGTAACTGTTTTTTAAATTCATCTTTACGGTCCGGGGGGTTCTCTTGTTTCATTTTTTTTTTTGAATTTTTTATCAAACATGAAGCGGGTATCTAGAAAAGAGAAGCAATATTTTTTTTTTTTTTTTTCACTTACCTGTGTGCTTTTTTATTATTAAAAAAGAACTACCGGCATAATAACGTAAATTAAAAAATGTTGGAAAATAGCAAATTCAGACCCTGGAATTTCCCCGAAAAGACACAAGGAAAGAAAAGAAAACAAACTAACTTCACAGTTAGTTCAAAATATAATTTTTGCAATATCACAACATTTATTGGAAAGATAAGAAAAATTGACTAATAATATATAGGCTAGAGGGAAAACTGACTGCAAATACCAGACAAAAAAATTATTTACAAAAGTTAATTTTTAAACTTCAAAATTTGAAAAAAAGCGATAACAATGTAAATTAAAAAAAGACTTTTGATCTTAATACAGGAAATAAAAAAATATTGTAGCAAAATTTTAACACGAGGGAGTAACCAAGCAAATTGTAAAAATAAAAAGATATATAAAACAGTGAAAACTAAATAAGACTAACTAAATAGATATTCAAACAAAGGGACAAATTAGATTTATAAAAATATTTTTTTATCATTTGTTTTTAAACAAAATAAAAAATACAATGTTCATTAATAAGTCAAGCCAAACCAAACCAAGGTGGTGGGGAGTGGTCGGGAAAGCGGGGAAATGGTTTAATTGGGGGTTTTATTTATGTTGTTATTGTATTTTTCCCCGCCCCCCCCGCTCCCCCCGCCCCCCACCATCCTGTTTTTAATTGTGGTTTTTCGCTTCAGCTTAATATTTTTTTTAAATGAAGGTCATGGTGCGATTGGACTTAACGGTTTGACTTGTACACAAAAAGGTGACCAAGAAAAAGGGACTACAAAAAAAAAAAAAAACCCCTAATGACAATTCGCAATTACACGTGAATGAGGAAATTGTTTTAATACCACTTTCAACTGAACGGTTAAGTATATTATTTTTTAAAAAAAGGTTAACATCGAAGACCTGAATTTTGAAGAATCCGGGACCGAAGGATAATTAAAACTAGCGCAAGTCAATGGCGGCGTGGTGAGCGTTTGGAGTTGGGAAAAAAAAAAGGGAGGGAAAACAAAAAAAGAAAGGAGGTTATGTTAAAAAGAAAGCGAATAACCCGGGAAACTGATGGGGGACGGGCGGGGGGAATACACACACATGCAAGGTTTAATTGAAATTAATTTTGTTTTCAAGCCAACACCAGTGCCCGGATCCAGGATTAACCAGAAATGTATGTAGAAATAAAGGGGGGGGGCACACAGGGGAAGGGAAATGCGAAGGGCCGGAGAGGGGAATTTGTGACAAACGGGGTTATTTATTACCTACTACAAGGGGAGGGGTTTTACTACACCAGAGCACGCCAGACACCTGTGTTAACTCTGCAATTACAGCTCAGTCACAACCTTTTCAACAGACAGAAATATACAGCACTCGGAGAGTACACCAGAGGGGGGGAAAAGGGGCAGGGGGGGAAAACCGGGGAACCGCTATCTATAGATACTTATATTTTGAGCTTTTAACTTTCTTGTATTAAAAATCTTGATGTTTAATAAAAAGAAACTCCGCTCCTCCTTTCGCTGGGCTGGGGGTTTTTTCCGAAAACTTATCTTAATTATTATAGTATCAATTGTGGAACAACAATTCAGTCGACTAATGGACAATCCCTAATCAAATCAAATACAATTAAAAATTAAGCGCTATCCTTCACTTCACAATTAACTTTATATTTGTGGGTATTTTTCTACCTTTTTAACAATATGGGATTTTGAAGTTGGGGGCTTGTCAACGTACAACAGTCACCATGTCATATTGAAATTGTCATGTTTTTGATGACTATTTATAAAACGAATAACTCACGCTAGGTTAGCGTCCCACAAATTTAAAATATGTATTTTTGATGTTTGGATGTGGATGCTTAATACCAATTGTATTCACTATTTACTCGAACAAAAAAAAAATCAATTCATCATGAATGATTACGTGAAAGTTCATAGAATTTAATAATACTCGGTTGTTAATAATAACTTGATTTTACTAATCATTTATTATAAAGCTCACAAATCATTCTTTAAAATTTTTTATTATCAAAATTGAATGCACACACGATGTTACAGGAGCGTCTCTACGCAACCTTCAACTTGTGTTTGATTTGAATAAAAAAAAAAAAAAAAAATGTGATTTTCCTTCCATAATCGAACATTTCCTTTGTATACAAAACTAAAACTAATACAACTTAAAAAAACTAACCACTCAAAATGTTGAGGGTCTGCGATTATGTACACAGTTTACACAAATGTATAAAAAATACTTAGAACAAAAACCACACCCATAGATCATATATTATGGCCCATTTTAGTTTCACCTGTACAATTTAGTAATAAAAATGTTTTCTACAAGGCAGGGAAGTCCCCCTCTCCACCTTGCAATTAAGTTAAGTGCCCCGTGCAACCTTGTGATATCCATGTACTTGATCTGCTGTGCAGCTGGCTGCACTTTCCAATTAATGCCATCGTAAAGATTTTTGATGTTTCTTCTTTTGATGTTTTCTTTGACCAATCAGGGGATCACCAGCTTGAAAACAAAGTATGCTCCGTTCCTTCCCCGTCATGTCTAAAACAATCTCTGTATAATCAAATCTAACACAATCTATAAATCTCCCTCGCGATCTCCATGTCCCCACCAGCACTGCATCCATACCATAACTGATTCTGTAGCTGGGGATTATTCATTTTTTTCCCTCGTTTTGTAATTGTAATCGGTTTTATTACATATAAATGGTAATTAGCGCTCATATAGATATAGAGTTCCCAATTTCACACCACTTCACCACCACACAGCCAAAGAAAGGGGGAAACTCAACGTACCTAAAAACCGGTAACAACCCTATTAACCCCCCCAATGGAAAATATAAAGAGGTGAGTGAGGAAAGGAAAGGAAGGGGGTAGGAGGAGTTCGGATTCACCTTCTCCATACCTCTACTACGATCCATAGCTTCAAAGCCCTTCTCACCGCCATGTCCCGCGCACACCAGGTTCCCTTATCACCTATATACGATCAAAGTTTACCTCTATCAGTCTGGTTTGCCGGCGTTGAGAGTGGTACGTTATTTACCCTTGTTCCTAGGCGTTCATGTCCCGTCCGCTGCGTCTCGAAGCGGTAGCATGGTGGAGTCAGAGAAAGGGATGCCCCGCTTCTTGAAGATATCACACAGGAGATTTCATTAACGATTTCCTAACCGTTTACCCGCTACCTACCCCCCCTGGCTAATGATGGTGGGATTTTTACTACCACCAATAGCATACATATTCCAATGAGTGTAATCATTGTTGACGACATGAATGTATCCCCATCTGCATCTAGGCATCCTCTGTACCAATCTCTTTCCGAAATGATTGAATGCTAGTGTAATTTGCATTTTTTGATCAATTGAAGAACTATCACTTGCACCAAACAACATAACTTCATTATGATCTGTGTAATGGCCATTAGAAATGGTGATACCAGTGGATCCCTCCACAGCATCAATGAGCCCATCGTAGCAATTCTCCATCGACATATGATCGATCCAGATATTAGACGAACCAAATATGGAAATACCATCTCCGTCACTCTTTGTTCGGAGACCAATGTGGTCCACTGCATCTCTGACCATACCACCATTCCCTTCGACTATATCGTGAATGTGTAATCCGTGGATGATCACGTTTTTCGTGTACTGAATCATAATACCTGTTCAGACATAAAAAATATAAATAAGTGGGAAAAAAAATATGACTCATCTCTATTAGTTGCGCTTTTAAATGAGATAGATCAGATAACAAGTACGTACTAGCACCACCAGTAATGTGAACATTAGCACCACGACCATCGATAGTTTTGTCACCCTGCATGATTAGTTCCTGGTGAAGCTTGATCTTCATGTTTTTCTCAAAAATGATCCACAATGGCACCTTTTGGATAACAGCATGACGGAGGGTTCCGGGTTTTGGAGTGGTATAATCATCTGATGGGTCCGTGACGACGTAAAATTCGCCGTCCCTCCCACCTGTGGTCTTGTACCCAAAGCCCATAGAACATTCTACTAGCTTCTTCCTGTTGTCAGCCCAATTTGGGTCACATCTCCAGCACTTATCAATTGGATTTGTGACCGTGCAAGGCCCTTCGTATTTTTTGGTTCCTAGTGCCCTTCTAATTGTTTCATTCTTGGATACTACTGTACTTAATTCCTTCACAGTACTGCATAAACAGAACAAATCATACCATTACATATTCATCACAAATCAACAAAATGTTAGAAAAAGCGCAAGCACATACTGGCGAGTTTTCTGGTTAAATGCTAAGGTGATATTGGCAGGCTCGCTCTCATACGTTTCATGAGTGAACTTTATTGCTTCCTCGGCTCTCCTCCTCCACACTTCATCAAAATCTCCAATATGAGCATTGAAGGCAGGAATTATTGCACCTAATACAAAAAATATAATAAAGAGGGACTTCGTCATTTTAGATTGACTGTTCGTTATTTTTTTTTTTATTTTTGTTTATTGGTGGTTTGGGAAGGGTCGAACTACTGGCTCATTAAGATCTGGACCCTCCAACCACAATTATTTTTTTT
Organism: Solanum habrochaites; assembly: GCA_027704765.1. Taxonomy (NCBI): domain Eukaryota; kingdom Viridiplantae; phylum Streptophyta; class Magnoliopsida; order Solanales; family Solanaceae; genus Solanum; species Solanum habrochaites. Next base: position 14,875 of record JAKWJA010001403.1, on the reverse strand, counting down.
TATATAAAAGTTTTAGTTAAAACTCTGTCTTAACAGAGAAAATATTAAAGCTTATCTTTGGATGTTGCTAAAACGTTGGCTTATATAGTAGTTTTTTTTGTTAATGTTTGACGTAGAATCATCGCAAGATGCGCATAACCATTATTTAGTGAAGTGAGGTGAACCATTAACACTATCGTGTGAATTTCCTTACTTAAATATGGTCCAAGTATGTTACAAGATTGTTGACCAAGTACTTGAAAATTTCAATTAATTCTTTTACTAATTTTATGGATAAACAAGGGGTGTGAGTTTTGAATATTAAATCTTATTTTTTTAGTTCTTCTTTTCATGTGGTTTAATTTAAAATAAACGTTAAAACGAACAATGGACATATTATTTTTTATATAGATATGTCAGGGTTGATTCGTGGTTTAAGGAAATCAAAAACTAAAGGATATCGGTCGATTAACTTGAATTTACAAATATAATTCTTATGATATAAAAATATAGAAAATCGTTAGGAACTATTTTTTTTAAAGAAAATATATATTAAAGAAATTAGTACTTGGGAACGTCAACTCCAAAAAAATATTTTTATCATGACATGAACAATTTAACAACTAAAGTACTCAGGCTCTTGGATGAAATACTTTGGATATTTTGATATTTCTGTATTTATAGTTTATAGTTTATATATTAGAAGACTCAGTTTTGTCCACGACCCAAAATGGGAGTGATGGCACTCGTCTTCTACCCACCAAGGACAAGTCAGCCTAAAACTCAACCATTACAATAAAGTGAGGAAGTCAAATTATAGTAACTTAAATCAAACCCCCAAACATGGTAGTCACGTGTACAAGACCTTCTAAAGTATTACAATTGATTCAAAAAGAAAACTCAAGTCTCAAAATGAGCTTGTTTCTAGAATAGAAACAAGATCATAATTAAGAGAAAAGAAAGTCTGCTGCGATGGAAACAGCTTACATGACAAATTCCAGAAGCTCGAAAAGAAGAAGAGAGAATGACAAGTACCCACAAATCCAGCTTATAACCTACAAAAATTGTAGAAGCAAGGGGTTGAGTTACCAAACCACACTGGTACTCAGCAAGGTTAAACGTTCTAAAACACAAGCTTAAGGCGAAATGGAAATAGGGTACTGCCTACCACCCCCAAACCGAACCTGCCACAAACTCCAACATGCATAAACATCAGCCCCAACCTAACAACTACAGTTTACATGTAGACACGTAAACTCAACAAAAACATTTAAGACAACAGTACACATCCTGCCCACAAAACACGGTAACAAATGCCATATTCCTCCACAACAACACTAACAAAAACTATATATCCTCACACATCAACACTTAAACAAATTCGATATCCTCAATAGCAAACACGTCCACAGTTACAGATACTCAATAACACAATTCAACAAATTACATATCCTCAACTAACAACACTTAAACAAATTATATATCCTCAATAAAACACGCTCAGTATTCGACAATCACAAGTTCCGCAAAAAAGGCAATCACAGATCAGCAAAAACAAATATCAAGTTCACTAATGAGAAGTATGTGTTACAATGTAATGGAATGCAATGTTCAAGATAGATGCATGGTCTGACCTAGTGATACCAAACCCGCTGTCTCTCAGTCTGGACCAATGGGGGACATATTGTCCATGAATCGTCGCGGCGACGACACGACCCTCGATAACAGTTAACCATCGCGGAGCGCGATAAGTCCCCGACATATAGTAGCCATCGCGGCGCGCGATAAGTCCTCGAAATGGGACATCCTCTTAAATACTCATTGAGTTCAATGCACATAACACTTGTCACAAACCAATGCGTCAGAAAATGCAGATGACAAGTTCACACAAATAATGAGGAGATGACCACTTTCATAACATCGCTACACTTCACAACCACACAAAACATGACAGTCACCTCAACAATGATCAACAAGCAGTCAACCCTTTCTCAAACAAATCAAAGCAATAAACAATTGATTACATTTGCCTTTTGTTATCCATGTTTCATTCATTGAATTAATCAATGTGAACAAGGTAAACCATCACCAATCCCGTTATCCCAAACATATACCACAGGAAATACACGCATTTCATTACACTTAACAAGAGTTTAGAAATCCACCTGGCCTCAAATGTCGAACACTCACCTCGGGACTTAAGTATTTAACCTTTCATTCAACTTCAAATAAATGCAATTATTCAGTAAGTAATTAAATAAGACTTTCGGACAACTAACAAATAATCATTACTAGAGGTCTAGCCTAGTGATCCAAAAAACTCACTAATTTTTAGTTCTTAATTTTTGTGTCAAATATTATCAAACTCTTTCAATTTTCTTTAAATTCCCCTACGCTTAAATTTAGTCCTGACTCCTTCAATATATTATCTAATGATATTACATATATACAAAATAATACAGATATTATTTAATTAGGCGGTATAATAATAGGTCAATGAATATAAAGTGTCCGGTGACCGAATTAAAAAGCATTAATTAGCATCCTTAATATTGAACAACGGTACCAAAGATCTGAATCGATGATATCCAAACCTCTGACACTAAAAACTAATTTCATTAATCAAATCCCTGTGCAGTGTCACTATTACTATAAAATTTAACAACTCTAAAAGTCATGTACCATTGAACATAATATCAATAAATTAAAAACATAAAAAAATTAAAGGTAACGCTGCATTGCAGCAATCTATTTGCTTCCTTTAGGCAAAAAAATCAGCCCTCACAAACAATAGAGAAATTGATAAATTCCTTCTAAATATATATTTAAATAATGAATTGTTAAGTATTCTATAATTTACTTCTCATTTTTTGTGCGGGATCTTTACACAGAGAAACGGCTGCCCTCCTGTACAGGTCGTCGATGCAGGTATTGTTCTGACTCTCTTTACTTTTCTAAATAATAGGTTACACCCTTATTTTTTTATATATGGCCAAATATATAGGGTTTTAACTAAATTGAAAGATCTGGTCCAATATTATCAATTAAAGTAATTATTCGTCAATTAATAATCAAAATTATCAATAGCTCAAAAATTATTAAATTACTTTTTTTTGGGTATTACATTATCACCACTAAAATATCAGGTCGTCCTCGAAAAATGAAGGATTGAAAAAAGAAGAATTAATGAATGTTGCAACACTATCAGCATAAATTTTCCAGAGTCAGTGTTTATCTCTCAAAGGGAGGCCCTCCTTCAGATCATTTCGTCAAGATCAACTACTGAGAACTGAACTTTCAGAAAAACAATAAACTTGGAGGATCATAAATCAAGAGTTATACCAACCACAAAACTAACACATAAATCCATTATGAACCCGAAACCCTCTAATCCATAACACAACAATATTCTCAATAACCGAAGATAACCTTCTGAATCAATGGTGGCTTATAACCATAAGTGATCTGAAAACAATCACTAGACACTTATAATGCACAAATGTCATCACAAATATTAGCAAGATTTCATTGTCATAAACATAGTTTTTCACGATTTTAAGTCATAAATATTTGATTCTTTAGACATCGGATAGTCATAAAGGGAGGAATAAACTACCTCACCTAAGAAGAAAATGATTAATACCAATAGCAAAACAATACATTCACGAATCTCCCCAAGACCTCTAATAACACGATAAAAAGATTACTAGACATGTGGGAACTCTTATAGTAGCTACGTCATAAGTTTCATTAAGCAAGGCGGTTTTAACATGTAGAACTATTGGTAGACTAAACTATTTCAACAACACAAATGTATTATCCTTGAAATGACTAATTCCATCTGATTCTACTCTATTAAGAGGACATAAGAGGATCGGTTCACCGATCCACACTAAGAATTCACATCGATGTGGAAACACGCGTAATATAATTAGGGAATCATACTTGAATAGTCTAAACACGAAGAGGTAAGTACATAAGAATATACAGAAGCAATGTCGAATAAACAACAAAACTCCTAATGGGTTCTTTTATAAATAAAATTCCATTCATCTGACTCCATCCTAATTTTCATTTTAGCACCCAAAGAAAACAGTCTGATCTCCATTACAATTTTTATATATATTCAATTATCAAACTCACATACTATAATAGTACTGTAACAAAAGAGACAATTCTAATACTACACAGAAACAATCTAAACCATACAGATCATTTTTCACTCCAACCCGCTATTAATATCAAAGTCTTCTACAAAGCACATTGTCGTCTCTACAAATTCCAATCAAACGAGGATCCTCTTTTTTATGTAGTCATTCTTGATATATTCAGGTTCACAAAATCTGAAGTGTCCTATCACATTGAGATTCAAACTATGAATCACATCAAATATAATTGTACGAAATATTTACCAATCAAGTTAAACTACCATTAGAAATCATATACCTTATGTTGATAATTTAGAAAAATTCTGGTCACCTCATTAATTATATATACTATGAGCACATTAAATTCAATTCACCCTTAAATGTCTATGTAACAACTCATTAATAGTCGTATTAGTGCCCATCACAAAGTAGTTTCAATGCCCTCAAATTTTCAATTAACCATGTATCAGACTTCCATTGTATATCAACATTAGTTTGTACCTTGAATTGTATTGTTTTTAAAAAAAATTATATAAATTCACGTGATCTAAGTATCATTGATAGCATCTTCATGGCCCTTTTCATATCTTTCGATAAATATTTAACGTACTCATTATCAAACTCAAAAACCCAAAAAAAACAATTTGAAAAACATTATCATCACACTCGAGCTGAGCATTTGTACACGACTTTCTCATATTGTATTCAATATTTTTTTTTTAACCAATTTGATGAAAAACGTGACACTATAACCATGACCAGAGCAAAAAATGAATAAACCCCAATGTCTCTGACTCAATTCACAATCATTTAAGATACCTATTTATCCTTGCAATCGAAGTAAACAATCATTATTCTCTCCTCATTCCAAAGGATACAAATAATCCCACAATTCTTTCATGTTGACTTTGTCCTTCAATTCTTAGTGAGCAGTGCTTCAACATCTCCTATAACTTTCCTTGCAATCAATGTACCATCAAATAAATGTCAAACTAACCTAAATACTCACAATTCATAATGACAATACAAAATTCGTTTAACCAACAAGTTCTTATTACATACTTCTCTCAATCACAATCTATCACGAACTCTATCTTACCATCATGATCAGCTAGCTCTTGTTCACCACAAGTAACATCTTGTCTAAAGATGAACCTTAAATCCAGTCTATACCAACCAATATTCAAAGGACTAAATCAACCTTATAGGTTCTTTCTATAAATCTTCAACAATCTTCACACAAGATACTCTTTAAGACTTTATTACCCATTATTGTCATTCTGGTATAGATACATCCCTTGGAGATTACATATGGACTCACCAATCCTTTATTTTAGCATGTCAGAACACGCTTCAAACTTAACATATCAAGTCCGTACCAAAGATCATCCATCACTAAAGGCATCCTTATAAATAATGCTTAATCATTCATCCGTAATAACAAGCTAGGTGATTTTTTCAAATATGAATTCAACACCAAATTTTAGTATATATGCATGTATACATAGATAACTCCTTAGTAGTTAATATTGCCCACTTTTAATCAACATATTCGTTTTCATTATATCCTACTTAGTAGTACCACATTGTGAAAGTTTGTTACATACCACTCGGATCAACATACACCGCGAGAAGATTAAGAAGAGTATACTCAATAGCTCACACATTTTCTGACCTATAAAGTTAACTGCAATACACTCATAAAGTCATTCGATCTCTCACCTAAAGTGATTCCTTCATAGATAGGTAAATAGTACGAGAGTAACAGTAACAAACTCCATTTAACTCTTAGCAAGTGCTAAGTGATGATCGATTACCCTTTATAGTAGTATTTTGGAAGTTCTTTGAATCTCTCAACCTATGAAACTTAAAATAAAGATTCTGACCTCACTAGTTGTATATCTTCTATCATTCACTGGACCACATTATGGTTTAGTAAACTTAATTAAATGTAGCTTTTTTAAAGTTATCACACTCATTATCTTAACCTTCTTTTTAGTCATTTCACTTTCAATTGTCAAACCGCAGATAGTTCATATACCAGATAAGTACTATATTAATTATTATTATTTTACAATGATAAAACTAAACATTACTCAACCTTCTTTCAAATATGATACGCATTGGTTAATTAAGTATATCATTTTCCACCTAATACCAGACTCTAACATCAAACCAATAACACGACATGACCAATGATTAAATAAAGGAATACGCACGAGTCATCACATAAAATGAGAGGAATGGAGTGAAATGATAAGCATCAAAGAAATGGGACCCAGTATACGCAGATAGGATCCAGAAGTGAAGATATTTTCCTAAAAGTCACTAAAGCCTCTCGAAGATAGGTACAGACGTCTCGTACCGATCATCGCGCCTCTATTTGACTCGACTTGTTACACCACGTGCGACCTATGACCTGGGGGCTCTGATACCATTTGTCACGACCCAAAAAATGGGCGTGATGGCACTCGTCTTATCCACCAAGACAAGTCAGCTAAAACTCAAACACATATACAAATAAAGTGAGGAAGTAAAATAATAAGTATACTTAATAAAACCCCCAAATACTGGTTAAGTCACGGTACAAGCTCTAAAGTATTACAATGATTCAAAAGAAAAAACTCAAGTCTCAAATGCGTTGTCTAGAATAGAAAAACAGATCATTAATTGAAGGAGAAGAAAGAAAGTTGCGCGATGGGAAAAGCTAACTGACAATCTCCAGAAACCTACGGAAAATAAGGAGAGACTGAAAGTAGTACCACAAAATCCAGGCCTTATAACTACAAAAAATTCTTGTAGAAGCAAGGGGAGTACAAAAACCACACGGTACTCAGCGGGGGAAAAGTAACGTCTAAACACACGTAAGGGAATGAGATACGGTACTCCTACCACCCCCAACCGAACCTGCACAACTCCAACCTGAATTAAAATCAGCACCAACCTAAACAACTCACTAGGTGACCATAGAACGTAACTCAACAAAAACATGTTAGACAACAAGTACAACGCCGCCCACAACAACACGTTAACAAATGACAGATCCTACCAGACAACAATGGAACAAACTATAGATCCTCAAACATCAACACTTAAAAAATTAGATAGCCTCAATAGCCAACACTTCCACAAATTTACATATCCCAATAAACACCTTCACAAAATAAATATCCAACAACAACACTTCAACAAATTATATCTCCTCAATAAACAAGCTCAGTATGTCGAACAATCACAAGTTCAGCAAAAAGGCAATCACTAGATCAGCAAAACACAATATCAAGTTCACTAATGATAAGTATGTGAAATGAAATGGAATTTGCAATGTAAAGTATAATGAATGATGTCTGACGAGTGATACACAACCGCTGTCTTCACAGTCCGGGGGACAATGGGGGGGGGACATACCTGTCACTGCATCTGTCGCGCGCACGACACGACCCTCGATACAGTAAACCATCGACGGCGCGCGATACGTCACTCGAATTATTAGTATCCATCGCGGCGGCGATACGTCCCTCGAAATGGTACATCCTCTTAAACTACTCATTTTTTTCAAATGAACATAACACTTGTCACAACCAATGCGGTCAGGAATAATGAGATTGACAAGTTCACCAAATAATGAGGAGATGACCACTTTCATAACATCGCACACTTCACAATCCACACATACATGAAGTAACTCAACAATGATTCAAACAAGCCGCGTTCAACCTTCTCAATAACATTTACACAATAAACAATTGATTACATTGCCTTTGTTATTCCTGTTTTCATCATTAGAATTAATCAATGTGAACAAGTGTTAAAACCCATCACCAATCCAGTACTCCCAAAACATATACCACAAGGAACACAGCATTTATACACTTCACAAGGTTTTAGAAAGCCACTGCCTCAAATGTCGAACAATCACTCCGGACTTCAGTCTTGTACCTGTTTCATTCAACTCCAAATAAAGCAATCTATTCAAGTAAGTAATTACAATAGAATTTTCGGACTAACAAATAATTCATATTACTATAGGTCTAGCCTAGATACAAAACATCACTTATATTTTTAGTTCTTAATTTTGTGTCAAACTAGGGTAAACTTTTCATTTGCTTTAAATTCCACGCTTAAGATTAGTCCTGACTCCTTCAATATCATTATCTAATGGTTATTCATATAATACAAAAATAATTTACATATTATTATTGAATTAGGTATAATATATGTCAACTTGAATCATAAAGTGGTGACCGATATTAAAAGCATAATGAGCATCCTTAATATTGACCACGGCTTACCAAAGATCTAACTCGATGATTTATCCAAACCTAATGACCCGAAAAACTAATTTCATAATTAAAGCAACTGCTTGGCAGTGTCACTACATTACTATAAAAAGTAACAACTAAAATGCATTACCATTAACATACATCACTAAATTAACAAATAAAAAAAATTAAAAGGGTCACGCTGGCATTGCAGCAATCTATTGCTTCCTTTAGGCAACAAAAAATCAGCCCTCACAACAAGATAGAAATTGATACTTCTTTCTAAATATAGATTTAAATAATGGAATTGTTAAGTATTCTATAATTTAACTTCTCAATTGTTGTGCGGCCTTACCAGAGAAACGGCTCCCTCCTTTAAAGTTAGTCGATTGCAGGTATGTCCTGAAGTCTCTTTTAATTTCTCATAAAAATAATTATGTACTAACCTAGTTTATTATATATGGGCCAAATAGATAGGGTTTTAACTTAAATTAAAAGATCTGGTCCAATATTATCAATTAAATAAATTATTCCGTCAATTAAATATCAAAAATGATCAAATTAGCTCAAAATTATTTTTAAATTACTTTTTTTGGGTCATTACAGTTCAAACAGTCAATTATTTGAACACTTCAATGTAAAGTCGAGGGGGTATAATAATCTTTTAATCATTTTTAAATATAAGTTTGCTTAGGAAGAGTGTTTTTTGTGCTTTGCTATTTGGACCATACAAATAACTTCAAAAAAAGGTCCATGCTTTCTTAAAATATTACAGTATATGCCAATGGGACCCATGTTGACACGTATGGAGTGGTTGAAATTTGTCTTTCATTTTCTTAACATAAAAAATGGGTAAATGATTTGTGGAGTTCCGTAAGAATAAAGATTGAGCACTTATTAAAAAATTAAAAAATTATATTTTAGTAATAATTAAGGTGGAGATATAAAAAATGGATAAATAATTTGTGGAGTCTCGTAAGAATAAAGATTGAGCACTTATAAAAATTAATAAATTAATTTTAGGAATAATTAGGTGGAGCTATGAATAAATGGTAAGATATAAAAATAAAAAACCCGAAAATATTAAAGAAAGTTCACTGGCAATTAGGTTTATAACTCTAGTTTTTAATGTAAAAATATGACCAAAATAAGATATTAAAATCTTTAATATTTTTAAATTAAAAAAAAGTGAAAGTTTATCATAATTGAAAAATAATATTATATAAAATAAATAAGATAATAATTCAAATTCTTTTCCAGTGGAGGTTTGTGTCTTTATTCTTGAGAGAGGATTCATTGTTATTAAATATATTTTTTGTATTATTTACTGTACTTTTAAATAATCAAATATTTAAACTTTAAAGTTTAGTTAGAACATCAATGGATTAATATAAATTTTTATCAAAATAAAAATTATGCATAACTTATATAATAATAATTAATAATTTTATTTAACTAAATATGAGCTCGTGTGATACAAATTAATTCCCCTAATTGATTTATACTTTTGAAGTAATACATTTCTAGTTAATAAACCTACTAATATCATATTTTATAATAGATGTTTGGCATACAAGTACAATATATCAAAATGATACATGAAGGAAGGGGACAAATCAGGAAATGCTCAAATTAATTGGGGAACTAAAAACAAAAAATTTTAATATGAGATCTAAAATTATAAAATAAATTTGTATACATATTTATTTAAAATTTTTTTTTATACTATTCGATTTATTAGTATTTAATATTGTTTTTGCAAAATAACTGATTTAGATTTATAATTATCAAATAACATTAAAAATCTTTCAGTGGAGATGATAATTATTATATAAATTGTTAATATAATTGGTATATGTAATAAGTTGACAAAAATTTTAAATAAAGATAAGAGTGTTTAATTTAAACCAAGAATCTCATTTCAAGAGTTGGATGATTGGTAACCCCCCCCCCCCTCCCCCCCATTTTAATAGCTTGTTGTATGTTTGAACTAAAATTTAAAAAACATATAAAAAAAATGGTAATTCACTAATTGTTCAACATTGTTCTCTACTAAGTTTTTATTTTAAGAAAGTATAAACTAATATTAAAGTGGAATAAATAATATTAATTTGTTTTTAAAATAAAAATTTTAACACATCATTTATTCTTGATAATATTTGAGATCCCCAAAATTTGAGGCCTGTGGCATAAGTCTTATTTTATAAAGGCAAAGAGCTGGCCGTGTACGATATATTGAAGGTTGGCCAAAATCATATATATATATATATATAAAAAGCTAGATAATAATAAAAATGTGACGTGACACCTCTTAATTGCCTAGAATTCTGTTTTTTTTTTTCATCCATTTTTTTCCATTAATATTTTTATTAAATGATTAAAAATATTTAATCATATCATTAATTATAATTATATCATATGGAAGGTACAAAAACTCCACCTATTTATATTCTCTAGTTAAATAATACGTTCTCTCCCTCCTTCTACGTAATATTGTGATTTAAATAATCTATAAATAACAGTCATGTGGGGGACATGTTTATTTATATTTTCTCACTTTCATATATAGTAATTTTTTTCATCTTTATGAAGATTATAGATATATTTTTTAAATTTTTTTTTCAGGTGTTACAATAGTCAAACAAAAGTTTATCAAGATGAAGAAGAAAGTTCGAAGGCGGTTGTATAAGATAGTTCAAGAAGAGATAATAAAAAATTACATTGCTATAGACCATCAAAATAAAGAAGAAATTTAATAGCGGTGAAGATCTATCAAGGATTGGTCAGATGATAATTTGAAAAAATAGAAGTTTCAAAAAATTTAAAACTATATAGAGTGCACTTATTGCTGGTATAAAATTTTCAATTAATTATTTATCCTATCAAGGATAGGTACCTTTCAAGAACAAAATTATATTATTAAAGAAACATTTGTGTCTCAAGGGCGGGCCACATGATCTCAACCGACTAGTTGTGTTCTATTTTTTTTATAATATGTTCATATAACAAAATTGTTTTTGAAAGGATAATTCTATTCTCTATCGATATATATATATATATAGAACATGTTAATTATGACATTATTTCTCTGATCAAGATTCCATCATCTTTGGTGAGTTTTTTATACGGCTTCTTTTCATCTGAGTTAGATGATTATAACACTTTTTTTGAATTGTGAATTCGACTAAAAGAAGAAGAAGAGAAAGTCCCTTCATAAGTTTTATTTGTAAGTTGTTAAATTCTGTAAAAATTAGTTTATATGATCCGATGTTGGGATTTATGAATCACAAAACATATAAATTCTTTTGATTTAAAAATTGGTCAGATGAGACAAATTTATTTATCAATATCCATAATATATGAACATATTTTCTTAAGTTAGAAATACTAAAGTAGAAAAATAATTATAACATAGAGGAGAAAATGATATTTGTTAATTTAGTTGATGATGAAACTGAAAAAAATGAGTTAACTCTCTTCATTAATTAGTTTGATTTTATGATTAAAAAAATTATAATATTTATTACATCTTATAAATTACAAAAACCTCCATCTATTCTTATTTTTTACTTAAATAACATATCTCCTCAACTCCTTTTTATAATTCTGTTCATTATCTCTACGTTTAGTTTTTTCAAAATTAGTATAATGACTTTAAATTTTAGTCTATCATTTGCCTATTAGCTATTCAAGGTTTATATGTAGAACATTTTTGCGGGATATGAATATGTCTTAAAAAAAGACATATCCTCACCCTTATGTTTTAATGTGCGGTGCGTGGTTCTTTTTATTAGTGGTTAATTCTTCTATGGACTTATAAAATTATGTATTTATTTTTTACTTAAATAACTGTCTCCTCCATTACAATTTACCCTAATTCTTCTTTCTATCTTTTTTAAGAAACGCGGTACACCTGTAGGAAAAAGTTATTGCTTTTTTTAATATTTGACATTGTAAATGCGGAGAAAAATAAAACTTTTTCAAGATCTCTCCTAAAACTTTGAACAATTCGTTTGTTTTAAACTATGGAAAAGGTTCAAAATCACATATTTTGAAATACGGGAGTTGTATATGATTATTAAGACTCAAGATTTTTAAAGGTTGTAGTAAAATTAATGAAATATATTTTTCTATTTTTTTCTAACTTTTTAGTAATTAAATAAATCGATCACAATGAAACATACGGAATCCACGCTAAAATGAATTGAAGTACTATTTTTGTGAAATATATTGAGTTATAAATATAAACTTTTTCTTATTTGTGTGAAGACGAAAAAGTATTATAAACAATCTCAATATAATATAAAAACAGACAATAGCAAATAAAAATGACGAATAATTTTTTACCGAGTTGTTTGTTGAAACATTAATAGTGCTTCTCAATTTTATTATTACGATTTTATATATTAATCTTTTATTGATTAGAAATAGTTAGTCGTTCTTTTATTTGTAGTATATGACAGGCTTTTTGTTATTTTATGATATTTAACCTGCACAAAAACAAAGACTTTTAAAAAAGTAGTTCATACCTAACAAGTATGATTTTTGTTAAAATAAATCATTACGGAGGATGAATTTTAAAAAAGGTCTAAATTCATATTCCTGCATATAGGACTAAACATCCATTCATTATAAATGGGAGAACGGACTATTTACTGTTCATGTTGGTGATCAACTGTAAATAAAAAAAGTAAGTTAGTATTGATTTTTTTTAAAAAAATATAAAAAACATGTTTTTTCATCCCAACAAAATAATAAGAAATTTGTATCTTATTAATTGAAACAATTATGATAATTTTTAAAAATTTTTTACCTAAGTATTGATTATATTAGTTCTTTTTTTAGTATATACTAATTTATAAGAAAATTTTATCTTAAAAATAATTATTATGACTGCGCGAGAAGCTATGACCATGTTAACTAGTGTAATGGATAATAGACGTTTTGGCCTAGTTCATAAACACTCTCTCTTTGCGAAGATTGTTCCAAAACAAGGGAAAAGTGACCCATTTATTCAAAATTTAAAGTTTTCCTTACCATAGTATTCCTTCACTCAGGGCAGAGCCATCCATGTGATGAGAGTTGTGACAAAAAAAGGTCACTATAATATTAAAAGGTATAATACATAAACACGATTTTTAACTTAATTTTGATGGATAAATATATTTTTCTATTTGAGTGTGCATAAGTAAATAGTTAAACTTGTATGAAATTGAACAAATAAACACACGTGTCCTACATAACATAATACACGTAGCCCGTTGGATATCATGTAGGATACGTAATTCCCACATAGAGCATCATGTAGGAGGAATGTGTCTATTTTCTCAATTTTATACAAATTTAAATATGTACTTATGTACACTCAAAGTTAAAGGTTATAATTATCCGTTAGAATCTAATTTAAAAATCATTTTTAATGTATTATGCCACGTTAAAAAAACGCCAACAATAATTCAGTAAATAGGGTAAGGAATTTTCAGAATTTTAACTGAGAATTTTAGTTCATAAAGTATTAGTCAATATACTAATGGAAGGATTTTTGTAACTTAGCTACTTGATCAATTTAATTTGCTAAAATTTAATGCATAAATTAAGCACATACGAGACAATATAAAGTGTAGTACACATTTTTTTTTTCAAAAATTATTGTTGGTAGGCTTTGTAGCAAAAATAGAATTTAGGCGTGTTTGATATAGTTTTTGCCTTTTGATTTTAAGCAAAAAATGAAGTAAGATTTTTAATTATAATTTTTAAATTTTAAAAAATAAATGCTATAACTATTTTTTAAATTTTATTCAGATATTTCAAAATTTCTTAAAAATGATTTTAATTTAAAAATATCAAATAAATTATTCAACGGACACTTATCCCTTATGTTGAGCGTATGTTTTTAAAAGGAAACTCTTGGTGGACAATCCGCTTGTCAATCTTGATTAACTTATCGATACCAGAAGAATAAATCAAAAAAATGGAAAAAAAGTACTACAAAACCCAATCGAGTGTAGATAAATCTTAGGATTATTTTGCAGATATATCATAGTCTTGTCTTCTATTATTTATTTTTCAGTTTAATTGTTTGACGATTTTGATTGATAATTTTTTCCAAAATAATTATTTTTTGATCTCCATTGTAAAATAGTCAAATAGATTATAACCACATTTTAATCTCGCGATTGTTAAAATACTTTGTAAAAAGTTTGAAAATTAAAAAGCTAGTTAAAAAATAACCAAACATAGTCATATTAAAACCGATTAAATAAAATAAACCTATAAATTAAACTAAATGAGTACTCAATTCAAACTTTTCATATTTCATAAGAAATATTGATAACATTATTAATACTAGAGATTTTATCATCTAACTTGTTAATATTATTGCTCCCGTTATGTAAAACACTATAAAAGTCCAAACAGGATTATAATTAAAAAAAATAAAAGTTAAAAAACAAAACTTCAAATTTAAGGAATTTTATTGCCAGCAGA
>JAKWJA010001402.1:0-44117 GCA_027704765.1 Solanum habrochaites | reverse complement strand
TATGTATCAAATGGGGTCGAGAAGCCATCCCTCACAACATGAAGGGAAGAGGTGTCACTGCATCTTAAAAAAAGAATATTTCTCTCGTTTGGCACCCCACGGGCAATTATTTGTGATGGGGGCTCCACTTCTGCAACAGATTGTTCAAGGGGTTATTGCGAGAAAATGGGGTTCGCCATTATGTGGACACACAGTAACACCCTCAAAACTAGTGGGCAAGTTGAAGTGTTAGAATCAGGCGATCAAATAGTATTATCAAAAAAAAATAGTGAACGCTAGTAGAACGGATTGGTCAAGGAGGCTTGATGCTCCCTTTGGGCCTACCAGAAGGTTATAAGACTCCCATAGGTATGCTCCATACCAATGTATATGGAAAGCTTGTATCTTCCGGTTGAGTTAGAGAAATGAGAATTAAAGCCACGTGGGTATGGAGGCTGAAAATGGATTGGAGCGAGGTTGCAGAACAACGGTTAATTGGGTTGACTGAACTCGATGAAATTGTCGCCTGGAAAGCTTATGAAAGCTAATCCCTATACAAAGAAAAGATGAAGAAGTACCATGACAAAAAAAACTTGAAAAACGGAGAGGTTATGGTCGGAGGATGTGGTCTTTTATTCAATTCTAGGTTGGGTTTGTTTCCGGCCAGATCAAGTCCAAATGGACTGGTCCTTATTAGTTACCAACATTCCTCATGGAGCAGTTGAGTTGGAAAACTAGGAGGCGGTTGGCGGTTCAAGGTGAAGGTGGACAACGCATAAATACAATCTATCTCGGGCATGCTGATGAATCGCGCGGAAATAAAGTGATTCGAGGGATACCATTGGATGAAGTATGAATATCAAGTGTCTGTTGTGCCGCGACGTTCAAATAAGGCTCGGTTGGGAGGCAAACCCACTAATTATGGTTTTTATTTCTAGGAAATGGTAGGCATTTCTTAATGGGTTTTTATTGTCAAGCACATCACATTAAATTCTGCAAGAAAAATTACCTCTGCAGCCGTCACTGACGAGGTTCAGCTGTGACGGATCGTCGCATGCATTCCGTCGTGCCAGGTACAGCATTCGGTTATTTTCAAACTAGGGCACACGCGACGGAACCTACGAGGGATCGTCACATATTTTGAAACAGACCGTCAGCAAGGAATCGTCGCGTTCATTACTGAGGCATACCCGACCGGACCAGGCGGGTGGGGAGGGGGGTTTTTGAAAAAATTTGGTCATAGTTAAAACCCCCAACCCCCATTTCACCCCATTCCGTCAATCTTCTCCGCTTGACCTCCGTTTCAATTCCAAAATATATGCTCCATCTTCAATCTTTTCCCCAAATTCTCCAAAGTCTCAAGTCCCATCTACTAGTGTCAGGAGCTGCTGCTTGTTGGGTATATCTCGATCACCAAGTACCTTTTCCCGACGTGTTTTCTCAAATTCTCAGGTAGTGTCTCTAATTCTACTCATTCATGATGTATGTTGTTTATTCAATTAGTATTAGCCTAGTTCTTGTTCATTCTTTATCAAATTTTTGCTAACCCTAGGTTAAAAATCTTGAAATAATTACCGTCTTTACAACCCAGAAATAGGTGATTTAGCATTTCTAGTTATAGGTATTTGGGTTAGACCAAATGTAGCGTTTTCAAACACTCCATTCAATTTGGGTCTAGGGGATGAAGGGGCACCACAGTCTTTCACTGATTTACAGAATTGGAGACCACGATGACAGAAAATCATCCCACGACGGAACCGTGTAGGGTCTGTTCCAAAATCCCAATACCCCACTGCCAATTCTATATGCAAGTGTCCTCAGACAGACATATGCGACGGATCGTCATCCACATGGACGGTCATTCTTTTTTTTCTTATGGCCACAACGTTTGGGTGCAGAAGACACTATTCCTAAGGGTGTCTCATATTTTGTCTAAGTTTTGTTTACTTTCAACGTGGTTATTGAATGTTCATTTGCGATCGTGAATTTTTGTTCAAACCTACGAAGGCATCCTGGCACAATGTTTCACGTTTTGTTGTTCTGGTTTGTTTCAGAGACCCTATTTTCCTAAGGTTCTCTCTCTATTTTTCTCAGTATCCTCAAACGGACAATCGACGGATCGTCGTACCTGTGACGGTCCGTCCTGCATGACTGTTTCAATGGTAGGACCCCTCTCCTAAGGGGCCCACATTTTTTACGTGTCCTCTGAAGGACACCTATGACAGACCGAGTACCTGTGACGGTCCGGTCCTCACATAATGTTCATACTTGTCAGCGACTCTCCTTCAGGGTTTTGGTTCTATATAAAAACATATAGTCTAAGTAAGACACGACGACCCCATGATGGTCACGTTGTACTCACAACGGACCAATCACTGGTTTCGTTGTACTCACAACGGACCATCCACCTGGTCCGTTTATGTTTCACTGTTACTACAACAATGTCATTTTATTTTAATTTTTTGTGGTTTGTTATCTTGTTTGATCCTTCTCGTACTAATATTGATCCTTAACAGGTACTATCTACTATGGCACAAAACAAGATCGTGTCTATGCCAAGGCGGGCGTGATCGACGTCTGTCGCCCCGTATGCCCGCCTGGTCATTGGCTCTAATGATGAAGTATGACCCCAGTACAACCCCTAGGCCCGTAAACCCCTCCTTTGGTGTACGTGAGCCAGAGCACACCTAAAAAGGTGGGATCGGCGTAGTCACTGCCTCCTAGTCTGATGAGGAGCGGCCACAATAACCGGCACACCTCTGGGTCGCCACAAATGAAGAAGGAGAGCTCTGGCTCATTAGGATTTCGTGGTCGGAGGAGGAAAAGCCTCTGGATCTGTTGGTTCCGCACCCACCACCATGCAGCTTCCCGCCTCGTATGATGCGGCTATAGTTTGGAATTTACACCCGCTTCCCCAATCGGTTCTCACCCCGATCACCAACAGCCCAACTGGTGGTGGGCGACTGGTAGTTTCAAGTCTACTCCGATGAAAAGTTCCTGAATGACAAAAGGAGGTTAAGTTACGACTCGGGACATGACATTAGAGAGGAGGGTCATCACAGGAAGTTCTCGACGATGCCTAGAGATCCACAAATCTTTTCACCGGACATCGAACTGGAGTGAAAACACGTCGTGTGGGATGTTATAGTGAAGAGATGGTCGAGAGTTCTACGCATCCTATGTAGCAACTCTCCGAATCGCCGATTGATAGGCGGGGCTGACCCCCGCCAAAATAGGTCCCACTGGAGCAGGTCCGAGTACGAGGCGGTTTCAGGGCGATATCTCCCTGCGGCCATCCGACGGTTTCTATACGGCGGGGTTTGTTGTTGATGCTACTTGGACCTCCTCACGCCAGTGGACTACAGATGGCATTCTGTCAAAGATTGTCCATTTCTGCGTGAGCCATGCATTGAGAGGAGACCACCAAGAGGTGGATGTCCCTGCACTGTCCGTCGATGGAGAGGGTGCCGACTGGGTATGACTGAGCGAAGGGGTCATCAAGGAATGGCCAACCTAACTTCATGGACAAAGTTTTTTGTGCGTGATTGTCCGCCACCACCTTGCCACCACAGCCGCCTGAGAATTATCTTTCATGGGATCGAATCAGTACTGATGAGCGGCGATGATACCCTGGTTCGAGGTGGATTTTGCGTGGTTCGACCAGTGCGGTTCATGTACGAGAGGGCTGTCTTTTAAAGTCACAACTACGTACCCGTTCTATGCATTATATTTTCTCTATGCAGGTCTGTCGAGGGGCCTATATGGAACGTTGATCAACTCAAGAACCCGTGTTTACAGTTGATATCGGCCTCAGTAGAGATGAGGCCAATGAGTTGGATCCCACACAGAGGACACGTCAGACGTGCCTCCACCGTGGATAAAATCTGGTGATTCGGTAGCACAGTCACGCACGGTACGCCAGACGGCTTCCACTGACACTACCCAGTCGAAGTCTATCACGGGGGTCTATTAGCATCGCCCCGAGCCTCACTCCTCGCTCAGCCCATTATACCCTTCGGTCCTGCTTGAGGATCCAGAAATTAGATTAGGGGCACAGATGGCAACACTTATCATCACAATCCAACTTGGATGCAGAACTCTCTATTGCTGAGACTTGAAGAGAGCTTGGAGCGGGGAGTCCAGCCCAAACCGAGTGGAAGGATCACCTAGTTTCATCGCGCGGGACGCTTTTTGAGTTGCGGGTGCATAGCCCATCCAGCCCTCAGCGTGGATTGGTCGAAAACCTCCGGTTGCGGTCGATAGGTCTTCGAGCAGATATCTACATAATCTTAGAGCTAGGGTTGCCTGGAGTCGAGGGCCCCTTATTAGAGCCTGAGACGACACAGTGCTGGCGGCCCTATTCTCCAATTCAAAGATTCCACCACCCTCCCCTCGAGAGCATGCCAAGAGGTGTAGGGGATCGAGAGCGCGGATGAGGAGAGAGTACGGAAGAAGAGCGCCGCTGAGATGGAGGACTGGAGGAAAGCCTCGCTTGATGAGGAGGAGGCGCTCAGATAGATACGTTCGAAGTTAGTTTGCTGGGGAGTCTAGTTCCAGAAATCGGGGTGGGAGAGGGAGGGGGAGGCATGCCTGTAGTGTTGTTGTTGATGAGGACACCACTGAGGGTATCCAGATTATAGAGGGTAGTGGGTTCCGGGGGCACGACCCACCAGTTGCTGATCGTCGGCGCGATTTGCCGCAAGGTTTGCTGCACCTACACACCCCGATTTAAATTTTTTATGCATTAGGGACACATTGCCATGTCTTTTGGTGGGGGTGGGGTAAATGGAAAGTGGTCTAGGGTGAAGTCGAGTAGCCCAATTTATATTATACTTTTGGGGTTTTCCTTGCCTGTGCTTTTCCCAAAAGATGATATTTTTGTTGAACCGGCATGTTATTCTTGTGTACATTTTATTTGTAGAGATGGATGGCTAAAATGATATCCCAAAAATGGAAAATGAACATGACTAGGCAAGTAATTGACAAATGTCTGGCTCTAAGCATGACATAGAAAGTACACCCAATGCATGACATCAAGTCAAAATTCGAAAACTAGGGTGTCTGATAAATCTGTAGAGTGTTGAGAGGCAGTGAGTGGTGAGGAAGATTTGAATAGTCCACTATTGTACTAAGCTAGAACCTTGCCTGGTTTTGTACTGCTAAAAGTAAGCGGTAATAGACAATCTAGGACAGGTCATAGCCATTATTCCATGCTAGCTCATTTTTAGCCTAATGAAAGACATTCAAATGAATTTATCCTTCTTTATCCAAATGTTTGAGCTTAAATTAGACTTGCTTTCTCACCCCACGTGACTTGTCGGGAATAATGTGTTTTGGCCCTGGTACTCCTTGACTGGCACCTCAACTTATGCCAAAAGCATAGTTGAGGGGTGGGCTATGACAGTAAAAACTTTTGATGGCCCTGACCCACGTGGGTATTGTGTACTTGACTCATGGGCAAAGCCATGAGTTGAGGTGGCTATTATTGAGGAATGCTATGGAAAGTGGGGTTGCAAAGAACTAAGAGAGAGCAAGAAAGAGTAAGGGACTCAAATTAGTTTGAAAGAAACGTTAAGAAAAATAAAACCATATACAAGAACGACAAGCAGAAAAAGAAAGAAAGTCCTTACACAAATGAAAAGAAGAGGAAAATAGCAAGGTGAAAAATATGAGAAACTGTGCGAGATAAAATGATAGAAAAGGTCTGATTTAGCAGAATGTCACAGGGGAAAAAGTCACTAAGTATAACCTAAATAACCCACTGACCAGAGCCTATCTTACAAGCTAAGGGGGGGGGGGAAAAGTCCTATCGTGATCTAAGGTTGTATAGCAACTTAACGAGCGAAAATAAGGGCAAGATAATGGCAATATGTATGATGAGTGTGAAATTTGGTTCGAGAGTGAGTGTTGAAAAGTCATACTTATATCAAACTAAACTCATTGGTGAAAAATGAGGAGTTGTTTTGAGGTGCAAGGAAACTAGTTTCATGACCGGACATACTTAGCACCTCAGTGAGGAATTGAAGAGATAGGTGTTAGTGCATGGTGCGTCTTGTATGGTCTGATTCCCCATAATTCAAGACTAATCGTGATAGCATGCCTAAATATGAGGGAGGACTAATCGGGATTGAATAGCAAATGTTGCAAAGGAAAAACAAGGATACTAGTGTACAAAGGATTAGTATTGAATACCGGGTTTTTACGGTATTATTAATACTTTTTCAATAAGTTTAAGTGGGTTCAAAGCCTTTTTGTGCTAATTTTTATATAATTCTCCTTATTTGCAGGACATCTGTCCAAAGATGATTGCAGAGGTTTTGGCGACGAAATGCAGAGAGGACCACCTCGGAGCTTGTGACGGTCCGTCAGCCTTGATGGTCGTAGGTGGCAGCTTAGTGCATGGTGAAGGAGAAAGTGCGAAGTATTGACCAGTGTGGGGTGATGGAAAGCGTGACGACCGTCGTAGCATGACGGTCCGTCTTGCAGGTTCGTCATGAATATCAGAGAAGTAGCCTAGTACCATACTCCAAGAGTTACAAGTGTTTTGAAATTGGGTTCCCTCGACGGACCGTTGTGCTCGTAACGATCAGTCATACTGCCTTCGAGGGTAATGAAAGATAACAGAAGGAAGTTGCCAAAGTATGGGAAGACGGAGTCACGAGGCCGTAATAACCACGACGTCCCTTCTGCGAGGTCCGTCGACCCACAACCGATTTTTGACGGAATGTCAGCAAATAAGAGTCCTGTTTAATTAGGTTTATTTCTATAAATAGTTCGAAAAACCGCGTTTTGAGGTTAGACGCTGGATTATTTAGTAGACATGGATCAATTTAGACCTTTGACAAAAAAATGTGAGGCCTCTTGATTATTTTGTAGAATCTTTGAGAGATTATGTTACTTGAGACTTTGATCATTGATTGTTGGTGAATTTTGTGCTTAATCAAGATGAACTTTCAGATTTATCTTCTCATTGAAGTAATACATGAATTCTTATAATATTATGTGAAATAGGTGATTATGCACTATGGCGTAACAAATCCAAACTGGGGTGTGGGAAAATGAGCAAAATACTGAGGTAAAACAAACTAAAATAACAATTTAGACATAGTGTCTTGCAGTATTGAAATTCTTTCGCATAAGAAGTCTTTTTAAGGATGAGACCCAACGGTACAACTCAACCTAATGCTACTTGCCGGACCAAGGAGGTAGATAATAGGAAAAGAATTATAACTAGATTTAGAGGACTTATCTAATAGGCTAGTATTGATGGTACGAGGTAAGAAAATTAGTAAATATCGAATGCGAGCTTTAATATGAGGTTAAGATAAGGGTTGGATTAGCAACACAAGTAGCGGACCACAGGTGCGGACGTGGACATTTTCTAGATGCGGACCAAGCGATTTAGGAACTTAAATAAACTTATCACTTGGATGCAAGATACTAGAAGAATTTTTATAGTTATACTTATCGAGGTGTTATGAACCTTGGGGAACGAAACCCTAGTACTTTGCTTAATTGATTAAACCTCAACATTGAAGCTGTTCAGTTGTTGTTTTTAATTTTGCTAGTTATTTTTATTTATTTAGGAATAGAAAAACCCCCCCCCCCCTTTTTTTTTATCATTTTAGGCATTCCAAGGAAGAATGACTGAACAAATAGTAGTGATAGATTGAAGTTACGTCTAAACTATTTTCCTCGTGGGAACGATTCCCAAATCACTAGTTGCGTTATTTACGTGACACGACCGCGTACTTCTTATTTGAGAAGTAAGTTTGAGCGTATAGCCATCACACCTTTTTGGTCGTGAACACTTAGTTCCAACCTTATTCCCAACTAAATCACATAACTTATTTGAAGAACTAACAACTTTCTAAGCTATAATGAGTTAGGTTTTAAATTAATGCGAACCAATATATTCACCAAATACATCACATTACGTATTTATGAACTTTGACAACTTTATGTCTAATTTAGATTAGTTTAATTAATTCCAACCTATATTCACCAACTAACAATTAGCTTATGAAGAACTAACATCCGTTCTAAGTCTAATAGTTCTAGTTTTAAATTAATTCAAACCACTTATTCCCTAAGTAAATGCACATTAATTTTTTGAAGCAAAACTTACATAAGTCTAATTAGTTTCGTTTTAACTTAATTCCAACACTATATTCCACTAACTAAATCACATTACTTATTTGAAGAACTTAACCAAACTTATAAAGTTAATTAGTTTAGTTTAAACTTAATTCAAACATGATATTCACAAATAAATCACATTATTATTTACAGAACTTACATCTTTACTAAGTCTAATTATTTCGTTTTAAACTTAATACAAAACACTAATTAACAACTAAATCACTTAATTATTTGAAGAATTAACATCTTTAAGTCTAAATTACGTCTGTTAACTTAACTTCAAACACTATATTAACCAAATAAATCACATTAACTTTTTGAAGAAACTTTACAACTTAAAGTCTAATTAGTTAGAACTATTAACTTGATCCAACACTCTATTCACAAAACTAAATCCCTAACTTGTTGTAGAAAATTAAATCTCTTATACGTCTAGTAGTTTAGGTCGTAAAACTTAGTTCCAACAGATATACAAACAAATCCATGACTTATTTGAGTATTAAACTTTGTAAATCGATTTAATTTAGTTTAACTAGTTCCGACACTAATTAACCAAATCAAACACTTAACATATTTGATGAATTAACAATTTCTGAGTCTAATTAGTTAAGTTTTTAACTTAACTTCCCTTAAATATCACAAATAAATCACATGACTTATTTGAAGACCTAAAAACTTTCTAAGTCTGTTTAGTTTGGTTTAACTGAATCTCAAAACTATATTCACCCGCTAAATACATAGCTTATTTGAAGAACTTAAAATTTTCGAAGTCTAATTAGTTTAGTTTAACTTAATTCAAAACTATATTCCAAAGCATCACATACTTATTTAAGAAACTAAACATCTTTTAAGTCTCAAATTAGTTTAGTTTAGGCTTAGTTTCAACACTATATTAAACCAACTAACTCAAATTAGCTTATGTGAAGAGACTAATCTTTCTAGTCTAAATTTCGTTTAGTTAACTTAATTCAAACACTATATTCTCCAAAAGAATCACACTACTTATTTAAAGAACTAAACATCTTTATAAGTCTAATTAGTTTAGTTTTAGCTTAGTTCCAACACTATATTAACCAACTAAATCAAATTAACTTATTTGAAATAACATATTTCTAAGTCTAATTAGTTCAATTTTAACTTACTTCCAACACTATACTAACCAACTAAATTACATTAACTTATTTGAAGAACATAACAACTTTCTTAGTATAATTAGTTTAGTTTTCACTTGATTCCAACACTATATTCACCAACTAAATTACATTACTCAGATGGACACAAATCAATCTTGCAAGAAAATAAATTTTATCATCAATAGGATCAACTTGTGTTGGTACTTATGCTTAACAAATATATTATATTTAAATTTAAAGCTAAGTGTAACACTGATGGGACACAAATGATTATTGCAGCAAAGCGATTTTGTCATCAATAGGATAACACGTGTTGGGTTACTTATGATAATAAATATAGTATTTCTCAAGTCTAAAGCTAAGTTGTCGACACTAGATGGACCACCAATCAATCTGCTGGAAAATCATTTTGTCATCGATAGGATCATAAATGTTGGTCTTATACTAAACAAATATAGTTATATCAATTTAAAGCGAGTGTCAAGTAGATGGACACACATATATCTTTTAGCAAGTCGATTTTGCCTCATAGGATATAGTGTTGGTATTTATGCGTAACAAATCATTATATCTAAATTTAAATTTTCAGTGTCAACCCTAGCCAAGGAGACATATGATCTTGCAAGAAAATTCAATTTTGTCATCCAAGAGGATCGACTAGTGTTGGTACGGATGTTCACAAGTATATTATTTCTAAATTTAAAGTAAGTATAAACACTAGATGGAACCACAAATTAATCCGTGCAAGAAATTGAAGTTGCATCAATTGGATAACTCGTGATGATACCTAATACTACCCAAATATATTATTCTTAGAATGAGTGGAAGTTTGTATTACGGTATAGTCACACAAGTGGCACAAATCAAGTAGGGGATACAACACATGATAGAAATATGAATTGAACTTTAGAGATTTAGAATCACCAAATCTTATCTCCTACTTTGATGAAAGAAGTAGTATAATCTTGTATCAACTTGTTTATATGTTGAGCTTCCAGAGTTGTCTATCACGAAAGGGGGAAAAAAGTTAACACTAGAAAAATAGAGTTTTAACCTATTTACACACACATGTTACATACAACAAGATCAAGTAGGGCATAAAGTCATACTCTTAAGTCATATGTGTTTTTATTTCAAAATAGTTAAATTTAATTCACTAACATCAAGAGCTCAACTCAAGTATGGATTCCCACCAACCTACTAATTTATCCCAAACACGAGGATGTATGATTGTTTTCTTCAGGGAAAATTCGTAATTACCCCGTCAACCTATGCCCAAAATCCTAGAGACACACTTATACTTTACGAAGGTCCTATTATTCCCCTGAACTTATTTTATTAGTAATTTTCTACCCCTTTTCGGCCTACGTGGCACTAGCTTGAAAAAAAATTCAACCAATATTGGACCCACAAGATAGTGCCACGTAGGCTGAAAAGGTGTAGAAAGTTATTAATAAAATAAGTTCAGGGGGGGGGTAATAGGACCTTAGTATAGTATAAGTGTGTCACTGAGATTTCTGGCATAGGTTGAGCGGGTACTTGTGCATTATCCCTTTTCTTTATGATAGAACCATTTATTAACAACAAAAATATTACAACTCTACCATAATAATAGAACTTAAAGCACTTTAATAATAAAATTTGGAAAATATGTTTTTAACTAGATATTCTAATAAAATTTCAATCACAGTAAACATCTTTAAAGGGAGATGTTCATACAAGAACACAAGCAAATTCTGGGAAAACATAAAGAATAAATTGAACTAAATATATTAGAACTCTAATTTTGAGACACTCCAACTAAATGAAACCAAAAAGATTTGTTAGGAAGGTTCTAAAAATTCACCTTGAGTTAAAGAGATGGAGCGGCACCGACCGACTGCTGCAGCTGCACGACCCACTACGCAAGATGGTGATGGACACGACGCCGATGCCAATGGAGGCAGCGCGACCTCCAACGCAGAGGCGCTACACATTGCTGCGCACGATCCACTGTTGCGCACGACTTGCAGATTGGGTGGGGTAGCGCCAGTCGGGGCAAGGTAGGATGGGCGACGACGGTCGGAGCAAGCTGGACGGGCGGCGGTCGGTCGTTCAATGACGGAGGAGTGAGAGACAGATATTTGACTTAGGCTTTTGATATTATCCTTCTTTTTTTCTTAAGATAAGTGTTTAATTTACCGACCAAGGGATGTCTATATTTTTTAGATTAATTAATTTAGCGACCAAGAAATATCGATATTTTTAAAAATAAATATCTATATTTAACAACATTTAATAAATATCGCATCGGAAGTTGATATTATTTATTAATATAATTTTAAATATACCTAACTCATACATTTAATAACCACAGCCTCTATGTTCTGATTAGACGACGGACTAACTTTTTGTACATTAGTCTATACATATAAGTATATTCATACCTAATTCATATCATATGTTCATACTCAAATATAGCCTAGAATATTTTTTATTTTTCACAACCTAACTTTTATTGAGAAAGTATACAAATTATTATACCCTTTTGAACATTATTTGTACCTTTCATTGCAAATTTTAGTCTTATCAAATACAAAAAGTAAGACGCCTCTGTAGTCGGGTTTTATTAAAAAAAAAAAACAAAGTTGAATTAGAGTCTAATAAAAATACCGATCTCATCAGATCGGTATAACATTAAAGTTTTAATAAAATCAAAGGATCAATATTAAACTAAATAATCTTGACACCGATAGGTCGTATTTTAATGACTTATTTTATTTATTTAACATATATAAACCGTCATGTGAGTACGCTTTATTTTAATTCATTGTAAATATTATCTTTTTGAAATAGCCATGGTATAAATAATTAAGTTAAAAACGAATTAACTTGCAGCCATAAATTTAATTTTAACGCATTTTTTTAAAGTCGGTACTAAATAAATATTTTTTCTTTTTACTTTACGCCAAACCATACATCTAAGGAGTTGTCGGTATTTAACTAAATAACATCACCGCCTCATGAGTCGATATTTGATGAAGAAAAAATACGCCTCATAGGTCGGTATTTGTATTAAATCAAAATACCGACTTCATGCTGTCCACATCTTTGGATGAAATAAATATAACGACGCTGTCCCTGATGTCAGTATTTGATTTAGATTAATAAAAAATTCAGCCCCCATGAGGTCATTACGTTGAGAAAGATAAATCTCCGATCTCATGAAGTTAATATTTGAATTACGTCAAATACCGACCTCATAAGGTCGATATTTGAGAAAAAAATAACCGTCTTCAGTATGGTGGTATTTGATATGGATGAAATAAAAATACCGACTCGTCCTAGGATCGGTATTTTGGAATAAATAAATACGACTTCATATGTCATTATTTTGGTGAGGGCATAATTACCGTGACCCATTCATGATTTCGGTATTTGGGGTTGAAATAAAATACCGATTCTATGATGTAAGTAATTTGGATGAAATCAAATAACGACCTTCATGTATCGTTATTTAGAGTATGGATGAAATAAAAATCCGACCTCATAGGTCAGTAATTTGGATGAAAGATCAATATTATCTCATAATCGATTTAGAATAAGTAAAAAGACCGACCTCTTGAGGTCGAATATTTTGGAGAATAAAAAAAACCGACTAATGAGTCCCATTTTGGATTAAATAAAAACTAGTGCCTTCATGATGTCATATTTGGAGAATAAAAATCCGACCTCATTATGTCGTTTTTTGTATGGATGAAATAAAAATTCCGAAAATAAAATATTTACATTTATGTTAAATTAATATACCGCACAGAAGTCAGTTTTATGGTAATTTATATTTTTTTGCGAAATATACTACCCTCTAGGTTGGGAATTTTTTTCCCCTTATTTTCATAAAAACCAACCTTTATTCTTATTTTAACAATACTGACCTCCGAGTTTAAATTACCGACAACCCATTTGGGTTGATAATTTTTTGGTCGGTTTCACTATTTTTTTATTATGAAAAACACCTTATAATATAGTAGTATTGACACCTGAGACCAACAAAATTAGAGAACCAATAGAGAGTAGAGATAGGAACTCTACAAACACTGCTTAGTTGTGAACACACCATCAAGTAATATTAGTGTGAGTTTGTAAGAAAGTAAGAGTGTTTCGGTAGTCTTGTGCAACACCAGTTTTCATACCCATACATACTATTTGTTATTAATTTCGGGTATAAATAATTTACTTATACTCCACTTTACGTATTTGGTGTCGTGTACTCTCTTATATTTTCTTTTAGTTTGGACCATTATCCTGGGTGGTGATTACCATTTTATCCAACACTTATTCTAGTCTTATTTGGGGGTTTGAACATTATGCATGTGTCCTATTCACGTTGATTGGTTTTGGGGCATGGGCGTTTTTGTTGTAGCACAACGTAATAATGCTTGGTCACTTGTTTCATGTTCCAATTGATCATTGGTACCGTCAACCTCTCACTCAATAGATGATTAATAGGTAACGCTGTGACTGAGACTTTGACAGGCAAGAATTGAAGGGCCTTTCCTTCCTCCACTCCTCAAAGAACTGCATCATTCCAGTGTGGAAACACTATTGTTGTCAATGTGACCCTCACACAGTTAATAATGCAAAATCTTTTGTCAAGGACATTTGCAGTGGCCACTGGCATCTATTGATGACATGTCTTTATTATAGGGAAAAAGGACAGTAACACCCCTTACTAGCGGAAGTGGGAAAAGGCAGAGACCCTCCCGCATACTTTGTTAGACATTGATCCCGGCATTTCCAAAAACTAGAGCATATATCCCTTCGCCCTAACACCAAGAATAATAAGGCGACACGCATTGGTGCAAATCCTTTCTCCATCGATAATGTCGGATCAATATCCAGATTATGACTGTGCTGTCAGTTAGTACAGGGCAGTGGTCAGTTTTTGGACGGTTGGGGCACCATTTCCTCATAAGTATGAACGACGGTTGTTCATCCGATTTACGATAGTTTTCGGTGGGGTAATTTTTTTCTTGTTCTCTTAGTCATAGAATACCAAACACTTTACGAAACGTGACAACTTATGAAAATGAAGTCTTTTTTTTCCTAACATCCTCAAAAACTCCGTAGATTGAATCCTCCAATTTTCAAAATACAGGATAAATCAACACTAATAAATTGATATATCAGAAGTAATCTTTCTGAAAGGTCGAGATCGATCCAGTTGACTCCTGCATAGGTATCGACACACTAATAGTGTCATATTGTGCTTTTATACGATAGTGATTCGTATTCCATTTCTACAACAACCTAACAAAAAAAAAAACCATGGGGGAGATGGGCAATTGACCACATTAGAATCGATTAACGACAGTCCAATACAAGCCACAACAAAGAACCCAGTGAAACTTCCTCCTGCCATTGATCATTGGTGAATCAATCATCTCTTCTTGATCTAGCTACACTACAAGTTGTTCGCCTTGTCACCACTATCATCACTTCCATCAATGTTTTCGTGGAGTGGAATCACTAATCCATCCATCACTTGGTAGAACTATTCTCAACGGTATCAATGGTTTCCTTTAAGGATGCACCGTAACAAGATGATGTGTAAGAGATTTCAAGACTACACAGAAAATGTGAGTGGGATGCATTTGTGCGGAATTTCTCCGCTTGATTTGTGTAAGTACTTGATAATTTTTGGCAGTATGCTGGTATATGACCTTCCAAGACTTATGGAGAACTTTTCCACACAAGTCAATGAATCTCCAATAACTGCTTGGACTTTGCCCTTCATATCTTTTATTGAGCTAATCAATAATTTTTTTCTGTAGTCAAAAATTCTAGTAAGTATTCCATGTCCAGATCCCCCTTTGTTTGGGTTACACTAGCAATGAATTTTTCGTAATAAATCATAATAGGCCACTTCTACATACTTCTCGGGTTTCCAACGCTCTGCACGCGATTGTTTTTCATGTCTTAAAAATTCTGACCACAAGCTCAATCGGTATAGAATCTCAAGAATCCGTTGGATAGAGATCTATGACTCAATTTTAGCAAACACGTCAGTTAGTTCCTTACAGGACCATATACTCTATTTATCTCTACTTTAAGAATCTTACCAATCAGGTACATCTCTGTGGGGGCAACCATTTTTGAAAACGTGTCATTCAACCGCATGTTACTTAATCTAGAAATTCCAACCAGTTTTCATACAATTGATCAACGCTTGGATGAACTTTCCCCCCAATATTATTTTATAACATTCAATTAATCTTGATTGACTTTTATACATCAAGCAGTTGTATTACTGGATTCCACTAAGACTCTTGTTCGCTTAATCAACTTCGCAAGTCCACTCATATCAACCGACCCAATATTGGTTGGGATTGTTTCCTCAAATTATTCAAAAAACACATAAATCTCAAATTTAGTATTACCAATCATCTGTCTTTCAGAGTGTAGATAGCGCAGCAAGCTTCCAGCTGATATTATAAGTGTTAACGTGTCCAAGACCGCGTAGGACTGATGGTAGACTGAACTTTGTATAAGGACCGTCAAACTTCTGTTGTTTCATAGAAATTAAAATAATGTTTTGGACTTACTCCCTGTTTTCTTCACTCAAATGGTTATTGCTCAAGTCAAATTTGCCGTGAAAAGGGAGATATCCAGGAATGTATAGTCCTTATTCCAGTTGTTTGATGAACAAGTCGTGAGGGCCATTTAAGGGTTTTTATTTCACTTACGTTTGCATGGAGTTGAACCCACTAAGCGCCCTGCTACTTGGGGGAACACACTGAAATCTGAGGCTACCAATGAGTCTAGCTTCTGTTATAGGATACTACCACCCCGCCTAATTTTCCAAATCGTAGAACCGGGGAATTGGTCCTTCAGTGGGTTATCACCAAGGTACAAAACTCTCATGTTGGTGAGATTTCCGTATAGGTTTAAAGAATAGGCCCGAGATATTTATAATCATGCATTTCACATGAAGCAATGAAAGTTAATGCTAAATATTCAGGTATCACAACCACGACTATTCACATCCACGATACGGGATAACTCATGAGTGCTGACCTGCTATTCCATTGTTTGGAACCTAACAGTGAGTTTGGGGCATTGCTCAGATAAATCAAGGAATTCTAAATCGGAAAAGTGGAAAACTCTTTCGGGCAATACCCCACGAAATTGTGTGCATGGAAGCTTTAAGGTTGTAAAATAAGAAGAGAAATTCAGAGGAATTCTTTAAGAGATGTTCACGAAGTCAAGGTTGAGATCTCTTAATCGGGTCAAGTTCTTAAGGAGAAGTTCAAAATTGTGAGACCCAACTCAAAGCCCATATGGATCACTAGTCGTGATACGAAGAACATATAATTTTGAAAGGTGAGAGATTTCAGTTTTTATTAGACCTGTAAAACTTGAAAGCGAAAAATCAAGATGCGTCACCTAGCAAACTCACCAAATTTTAGGTGACATGAAGTGATCAATTTAAAATAATAATAAGAAGACAACTCAACTTTGAGATTGGAGAGTTGAAGATGGCTACTATTGGAATAAACTTCCTAGAAGTTGGCTGGCAATGGAGATCAAGCTCATAACTTCCTGTCTCTTCGTCACCATGAACGCCATCGCCATGAGCAACAATGTTTGATCTTGTTCCAGTGAAAGAACTATTTGAATATGATAATCGATAGGTTCATTATGTCGTAACAACCCCTAATTAGGTCTCATCACGGTAAACATTTTGAATTGTAGAGAGAAAGAATTGATATCACTTTTGAGGCACAATCGGTGAGTATGAGGAAAAGCCAAGTTGACATTGAAAGTCTATAAATTAGATTATCCACGTTTTAAATAAACCCATTTCTTTACTAAAAATGATCAAAACTAAGTTGGTTTTGTAGACAAGAATCAAGGAAACTATTTGGTTTGCGTGTCTATTCAACCCATTTTGATGAGGTAATATATCACAAATTTAAGCAAAGAAACCTTTACTATTGGTTGACCGCCGTCTGTTCAATTAATTCTTGTGAATCCACAGCCTGTCCATTCAATGTCACACAAGTGGAATGCTGAAAAATATTCAATAGTTTCACATATCTTATCGAAAGCACAAAGTCCCGCCACCACTTTGTAGATTTACATTACACATCGCATTTTGGTGTGCTACCTTATTATCGTAAAATAGTTTTTGGTTTCTGAACTTAAAGTTGAATGTTCCATGCTTATCTATAAAAGAATCCCGGTACAACTGTCCTTTATTTAAGTAGAGTTGAACTTTTTATGTTATTGAAACTGATAACAAAATTTCTCAACTCTCCTAATCTTCCTCTACGTATTCAAGATTTTCCTCCTTTTAAAGTTTAGAATCACAATCTCTTCTACGCATTAAAATTACATATCATCACACTTATTTGGACATAGTTTCAAAACTTTCCTTTGAACTTCCTACAACCGTACTCAAAAAAATATGATAATTGTTATATGAAAAGAATAAGAATCTTTAACTTACTCTTTTACCTGGTTTTAGAAAGAGCCCGATCGACTACCTCATTTTGTCTGATACCTTATTATAGATAAACATGTCACAAAAAATATCTTTGTTTTTATCTCTTAACAATCCTCCGCACACACCACACGACTTTATTTTCCTTTCTATTTACAAAAACAAAAAAGAAAATTATCCAAGAGTAGAAACCAACAAACCACGAACTTGGATAGAAACGGTTACAATAGGTGCCCAGCGTTCTTGTGTACTCCTCAGTAAATCAAAAATTTGGTGTGCTAATACTGTTCTCTATACTTATACTTAGGAATAGGACAGTCACTTTGCTAATGTATTCAGGTTAAACTGGACATCTTCTCTGAATACAACTCCTTACATAGTGAACCAGCTCCAGCCAATTTTCCACGAGAATCGACTTGCTGCTTGAGACCAGTGCAGGAGTCCATACATGTCATGATTTGCGTCCTTCATAGATTTCATACCACTGAATTTTTCACTCCACCTATTCAACCTTTCTATAAGGTTTTCTGGAATTTAGGTGAGTGTGAGAATGTTGTTTCTTTGCTTCGCGAGAGTAGAACGAACGAAACACGTTGTTATAGTCCCAAAGTTTAGTCTGGAAGGAGGATATCCAGAGACATATATTGTTTGAGTCAAGTACTTAGATAACAATATGAGAAAATGTGAGATTAAATGATCTGAACTTCATATTCAAAGGTTTGACAACAATTTTCTACCCTTACATTGATTTCGAGTATAGCGTCACAATGAGTCTATTCCTAAGAATTTGTTGTGGATAACTGGATCTTTTACCTGGTTCTAATGGCTCAAAGCAGTTCTCCCAATGGATATAAGATTATTCAAACCCACCTTTAACACTAATAATAAGCCATTTTTCGTCCATTCAGTTTGTTACACAGAAAATTAATAGTTCCAAGTAATAGAAGGCGATTTTTAAATGGTTCGAATAGATTTTAGATATCTACGAGTGTTTGTTAACTGACTGTTTCAAGGCCTTTTGAGATCGAAGAGTTGAAAGAGGTTACTATTGTAATGCTGAATAGAAGATTATCATCCTCAGACCATGAGGCCGTGTTGGATACTAGATTTTCTGAGTTTTGTACCAAAAGATTCCCATTTCGGAGATCTTCGTTTTTGTTCCCTAAACAATGCCCCCACCCCCTTCATAACTTTCCCTTTCTACCAAAAAACAAAAAACGAAGAAGAAAATTTCTACTTTACTTTCTCTCCACCTCAAGATACACATGTTTAAGTATTTTACCTTGTGTTTGTTACCAATGAAAATATCAAGTTTAATTCAAATGTATATTAAAATAGTAAAAGTTATGAAGGTCACTTTTTTAAATTTTTCCCGGAGTAAATTGTTGGACCATTCCTTCTTTTACGTTATAACAATGCATTGTTGTTGATACGTTATTAGAGAAAAAACTGTCACAAAAATATCGTTGTTCCGACTCTCTTACAAAGCTGATTATTGTGGAAAATACACTTTGTAGCTAATTAGTAATAGGACAGTCCCTACTTTTGAATAATGCCTCGGTTGTTGGAAACGCGGGACAACAAGAAAAATATTATGGTAAAAGTATGGAAATAAAATGGGAAAAATAACGACACCAAGAATTTTACTTGAACACCTTCTGAATAAGGGAAAAAAACCACGGACTAAGAGGAGCATGATTTACTATAGTCAGGATTTTTACAACTTGTTTCACGAGAACATATACTCTAAGTGATATACACACTCCCAAGAACAACACCTTTTGGTTTCCGTCTTACTAAAATTCGCCACACTCTATTTTTCTTCACAACCGATTTTCGTGCATAGTCTGCTTGCTACCTCAACTTTGCCTCAAAATACTATTTCTCTCTAACTTGGTGTGTTCTACAAATGAGCAGAATGCTCTATTATAGAAGGATAAACCATGTCTAGGTCACTAATGATATATGTAAACATAGCACAGTCAAGAATGGATTGCAAATCTTCCAATTTGCCAACTATCCAAATCTTTTATATTTCGAACTTTCAATTACTATTCTTTTTAACTATTGCTTGTACCAATTGAATAGCTAACGTTGAACTAAAAAATGGATGGATTCACAAATCTCCTCATCTTCCAGTCCCATTTACTAGAAGAAGGTATCTTCAACTTGTCTTTGAGGAGCTCATAACCCAAGTTCTTTGCATAACTCTAACTTGGTCTTTCGGTATCATCTTGGGTCTCACCATATCTCAAAGGATTTTCACTTGTGTGAATCTTTTTGACGTGAAATGATTCATTCCTGAGCTCCCTTTCTCCACGATCCATGATATCTGACGTCAAAGGTGTCTTTGTTCTTGCCTGGGAACATGGAGTTCTTGTCTCAAGTCTATTGCACTCTTGGCTGTCCAATAGACCAATATACTCCATCCGATCAAACAAGCTCTTGAAAAATCGCTTTAGCCATATCATTCCTGTGCCGACTTTAGTAGCCTCAATATACTCAGCTCATGGGTAAATGCAACACATTTTTCTTCAACTTTGGGACTGCCATGAGATAGCTCCCCCCTGAAACAAGTAAACACTATCCAGTAGTGGATTTTCTCTTCTCAAGGTCACCTGCTATATATGAATCTGTAATAAGCACTTTCAAGATTGATTTGAATGGCTCCAACACAAGCATTCCTCTGTGCTTCCTCTAAGATACCTGAGTATCCATTTTTCACTCCTTCCCATGCATCTTTTCGCTTTTCACCGATTTTCGAGAATCTACTTACAGACAACAACTGCGTGAGCAATATCAGGTCTAGGGCACACCATTGCATACATTAGACTTCCGACAAACGGAGGATATGGGAACTTTGGCCATGTTTCTCTTTGTCCTCCCGACTGTAGGACACTCTTCTAGCTCCAACGTATAGGGACCCGCAAGAGGTTATACGCACCGCTACAGGCTTTCGCATCTTCATAGATGAAGCGCTCCAATAAGACTCGTTCATGTTACTTCTTCTGGGTTACAAATAAATCATTCTTTTTTATCTCTAATACGAGTCATTCTAGATTCCCCACAATTTGGTTTGGCATGGACCCAAGCTCTTTCATAGACAAAAGACTTAGGCCACAACTCTTTCTTCCAGCTCGTCATCTTAGAAGTAATTTTGCCCACACAACATATCATCCACATCCAAACAAATAAGATGATAAAATCTAATCTTATGTCAAATTTTGTGTACAAATACGCAATGATCTGAAGAAAGTCTTCTTATAGACTTATCTCCCTGCTTTCTCCCCCATAACAATTCACACTTTTTGTACCACACTGTCTGGACCTTGTTTGAGGCCATAGAGACTCTTTTTAAGTTTTGGCATACAAAATTTTCTTTACCATCTCCTTGAAGCCCGCAGGTTGTTCCATATAAGCTCTTCTTCTAGGTCACCCGTGACGGAGCCGTCTTCACCATCCATCTGCTCAGCTCTAAATTAAGAAAGACTATCATAGCACCAAACCTAGAACTGTTCGAATCGCGGACAGTTTCAACAACAGATAAATAGTTCGTCACAGTCACTACCTTTCCGTTGACAGAATCCCTTACAACCCAATCTAGTTTGTACCTGGGCTTCAAGTTGATGTTTCTTCAACTTGAACTTTGACACCCACTTGTTCTTCAAAGCTCTCATAGCACCCATTGACAATTTTACTAACTCATAGTGTGGGTCTCATGCAAAGACGTCATGTCGTCTTGCATAGGCTTTAATCCATTGTTCTTGTGGCTCATCTTCCATGGCGTCCTCATTACATTCAGGTTCTCCCCCGTCAGTAGAAGGTAATCACATACTCATTGGGTTGAATAACGGAGGAAGGAAACCGCTGTCTTTGTGGTACCTCCGAAGCGGAATATTATGCTTCGCCAACAAGCTCATGACAATAGATCATCAAAACAATATCATTTGTTAAGTATCAACATCAACAATGTTTATTTGGATACATGGAGGTCTGGGCGTCACCAATGATTATCACTCAAACCAATAACATCAATGCACACTTGTGTGCGAAACTTTTCATCATGTGGGACTATACCAATACCATCAAAATTTAATATTCTACCTTCTTCCCGCTTTTTCATATCTTCATTGGTTTTGATTTCTCTATGTAAGATAATATCACGGCTTCTCACAAGTTTTAATTTAAATTGGATCATATACTTAAAACCAAATCATCTAGGCCAGTATCAACTGAAGATGCATTGCCTTGTCGTTGGCATCTAAATTTTGACCTCTCATCTTTCAGCACTTACAAAATATTTGCAACCATACTCTCAAATGGTCGAATAGGAAACATCCTTTCCTACCCAAACGCTATTTGGTACATCACTTTGCAAAGCAACACAAGGAAGATAGATTAATAACATGTGCAGCGTCCAATCAAGCCTCACCCAAAGGAGTTTGGCTACTTTGCTTCAGAAAGCAAACAGTTAACTCGTTCCATCAGGTCCTGTTCAATCCTCTCATCATCCAACCATCTAAGCTGAGGATCTGGGAGGAGCTTTTGGTGTCTAATATAATTGATCTTGTATGATTCGTCAAATGGTCCACATATATTCACCACCATTATCAGAACGAATACCTTTCAATTTCTTTCCAGTTTTCTCTTTCAACTGAAGTCTGAAACTGCTTAACGACAACCTAACCTTGGTCCTTTAGGTCCGTCAGACATGACCCAAAGTTTTCTGAGCAATCATCAATGAAAGTGACAAAGTAAATGCACCACCCAATGTCCTTTGTCTTCATTGGACCCACATACATCAGAGTGTCTAACTCCCAAACTCTGTCTTTCCTCGAAGGAGGGTAGGACTTAAGAACTCTATTTTTGTTTACACCAACCAAGCCGTCCACATTTTTTTTTCCTAATTAGCACTTTTGAAATGTGACAATATTCTTCTTTGGCTAGAACATTAAGTCCTTTCTCGCTCGCTTATTGTGGCTAAGCCTTTTTGGGTGCCTAATGTTATGAATGAGGCTATCGCTCTCAATGCTCCGGCATCACCATATCAACACATTATGAAGACGCCGTAGTCCAGTATAGACCCCTACGTTTTGTTACCCACGAGCCCAACAAAAGAACCTATAATAGCTCCATTTTCCACATCCCCGCGTTGGTACTGTGGCAGCATATCCTTCATCAATCTAAACACCAACATACATTATGTGCTGACGAACATCAGGAGCGTTTCACATTGTTCAAAACTCGTTTTACTACTTCCAACCCAGTTTCCAAACAAATTGTCCCAATACCAACCACCCTAGAAACGTCTCATTAAACCCATACTCAAGCTTCCCACCAAATCACCAAGAGTGTAGGAAGAGAACAACTTCCTTGATGTGCACAGAATGCTGCCCCGTGGTCCACAACCCAGCTTGACTCATCACAGCAATATTTATTAGGTTTACTACATTGAATGGTACAAGACTTCGGTGTGACGGGTGCTAGCAATTTTCCATGCCACCTGTTTAGTTTCCTCTTTGTTATTGTGTCTCCCTCTTCAACTTCCTTCCTGCAAACTTCTTGTGTGCCCTTAATGCCACAATGATGCACTCAATAATTCCCTTAAGTCTGCCTTTGGGGATTTGCTCCTATTTTTTCTCTCATGCTGAAACACTACGAGTTTTATTTCTCCCCCTGGGGGGCCGTTTTCGGACCCTACGAAGAGGACCTTGAGTTTTTTTCTCATCTCTTCGTTACAGACACTACTCTTGGGCGGAATCCATAGATATTACATCCATCTCATCCAGAGCAATTTTGACAATGATGTTCTCATTTTCCCCAAGAATCTGGTAGTGAACCAAAGCAGCAAGCCTTGAATTTTCTTCATCAAATTGGATGACCTAGCAGTATTGGTTCAATATCCCCTGAAAATTATTCAGATGGGCTTGGTCATCGGAGACCTCATGATACTTTTATCTCAACTCTGACTTTATTAAGAACTTTTTTTGTGCAGTCTTCGAGCATACAAACCTTTCAAGATGCTCCAAGGGTTCTAGCATGTGTTTTCTCCAGATAATCGGTTCAACACAATTATCGTCGACCGCATTGCCTAATGCATCCACAACTTTTCTATGCAACAGATTCCACTCTTTCATCTTTCATATATCATGCTTTACCAGTGGTAAATATGTTTATAAAAATTTCTTAACATAAGCACATCTTCCATCTTCCCCTTCCAAATGGAACATTTAACACCATTCAATGTCAGCATTCTACTGTGTTGGCTTCCATTGGTTTTCCCCAAAACAATAGTTTCCGCCAATCAAATAAATATTTTCTGATGTGAGAAGTTCAGACTGTGCTGCAACCACAAGCATACCTACTTCGATACCTTGGTCTCTGGAATACCAGTTTGTTTGGGAAAACGCGTACAAACACAAAAATATTTAATGTAAACAGTAATGTGAAATAAAATGGGAAAAAATAAGCGCACCAAGATTTAATACGTGGACACCCTTCTGAATAGGTAAAAAATACCACGGACTACGAGGATCATTGGATATGTACTATAGTAAGTGTAATTTTACACTGTGTAGTCACGAATACAATACGCAAAGTGACTACTACTACACCTCAAAAAGGAACAACCTCTTTTGGGTTTCCGTCTTACTAAATATGCGCTCACACCTATTTTTCTTTTCTTCTTCACGAAACTATTTCTTGTATAGCTATTGGAATACCGTCTTTTTGCTCTCAAATGATTTTTCTCTCTCTTAACGTGTGTGTTTCTTAACAAAATGAGCAAAGAATGCTCCAATTAATGAAGGATAAAAACCAGTAGAAATGTCCACAATGAATGTAAAACATAGCAAAGTCAAGAATGGTTGCAAAATCTTAACCCAATTTGCCACTACCAAATCTTTTATTTTTCACTCCCATTACTATCCTTTTTAACAATGGCTTCGTACCAATTGAATAGCTAAAGTTGACTAAAATTGGGATGTGATTCAACACAGGTTAACCAAAACTACCCTGAACTACAACGCCGTTCTACGGGGCTCAGGCTCCAACCAAATTTTTTGTTTCCACGAGATATTGACCTGCTGATGGTAACATTGCAGGCGTCCGACAGGTATGTCCTTCATTGATTCAATACCTGGACTTATAGGTGATGTAACTGCTTGTTTCTTTTTCTCCTTGGAGGTAAAAATGACACACGTGATATATTCCTCCAAAGTTTTTAGTGATTAAGACACGGGCTATACATATGTCACTATATCTTCCATTCACGTAGTTGATGACTGTATGAGAAACTTAGATTTTGTTTAGGGAATGATTGAATGATCTCGAGGCTTAAAGTTCTGTCCATTTTCGGTTTATATACCATAGAGATAGTTAACAATAACTAAGTCTGATGTATTTTTCCTTACTATACAATAGTTAAGGGTTATGTTTAGCAATAATCAACAAAAGATTAGAACGTTGGTCTGTGCCCTTTGTTCTCATGATCTATTATATTCACCAGATGAAGCTATATTGTACGTGTCTTTCTTTTGAATTTGGGGGGGGGGGGAGGGGGACTCTTGTTCTATTATGTGTTTTTGATAAAGGACCATCATGATCTGTAAAAGAAATTTCAAAACCTCTAACTCCTTCAAAACTTAACTACTTCTTTATGTTTTTGAACTGAATTCGAGTTACTATATTTGTGTTGATGAGTTATGTGAAAGAGTTGAGGTGAAATACTATGTATTTTAGTGATGCCGACCTGCATTTGATTAAATATCTACACATTCCCATTTATGTCCGGTTTCCTCATTGTCGAACTTAGCAATTTTAACTACACGACCGTGGCGTAGCCACTAGTGGGCAGGGTGTCCAAGTTTACACCCGTCGCGGAAAAAATAAAATAAATGTATAACGAATCCTTAATCAGATCTGAACCCCTTAACGTAACTTAGACATTTCTGGACCACCCTTTGTCTTTAATTCCTGGCTTCCATCACTTGTATACGTACTCTGAGACACTGGAAAAAAATTATCTCAAAGGCAGAAAAGTCTTGTCCTCTATTCATAGGATAACAACAAATTTTATGCAAACATCACAAATTTGTGAAAATAAAAGGCTTTTATACTGGCATCTTCCATCAACTCTGTTCAATTAAAATATCCTTTTCAAAAATTAAAAGATTTAAAGTTAAGAGCTTTATGTATGGAGCGAGGGTCGAAAATTACATCGAGAGAAATAAGAAGTTTTCTTTTTTGAAGGATAGGATTAAGTGGGAGAATACATTGTGATCACTACAACTAATACCGTTTCTGGTGATGTTTCATTCTTGATAGTAATTCCTGTAGTTTTCCAAAATCCCACCATCCTCAAAAACATGCTGTAATATTGAGTTACACATTAAAGTTGTATTAGAGATTTCCAATTAACTAGACGCAACCGTACCCTTGAGAACCCCCGGGCAACTGATAATTGGGAAATGCTTCTCTTTGTTCTGTGGGTACCCTATCCATCACACAAGCCAATGATAGTCTCCAATAATGTTTTGGATAGGCCTTCAAATCTGTTCTTCGAGAGGTTCATATCATGTTCTAATACAAATTTGACAGAATCATATCGTTGTCCCTTTCTAGGTCATTTTTGCTTAAAATAAACATAATTCCTAGCAATGTAATCAAAACATACTGTGGTTCTTGTACTCTCCATCAATTTGCTTCATTGCATGCAAATGGCCCCCCCAAAAAAAAAAAAGAAAAGAAAACTTTCTGATAAATTTCCACTAATCCATTGGATGATAGATCCAGATTTGGAAGCTGGCACAATCAAAATACTATTCCCCCTGCAGATATTGATCTCAAGCTTCAAATTACTCAAAGAGGTAGATTTCTCCCCCAACAGTTTGGAAATGTGTCATTCAACTGATTGTTACCTAGATTAAGAAGTGTCAAATACTTGTAATCAATCAAGGATCGTGGAACTTTTCATGTTAGCTTATTCCCATGCAAGCTAATGACCTTGAGATATTGTGCAATACTAAAAGTTGTATTAGTTGTCCCACTAAGACTATTGTTGCTCAAATCCAATTTACAGAGATTAATCATCTCACCAGACATTTTGGGATTATTCCCTACAAATTATTACTTTTCAAATTAGCACATTCAGTGCTGTCAAATTACAGATAGCTGGAGCAATCGGTCCACTGATATTATTGTGCCAAAGAAGAAGAATTCTTAGGTTTGCTGCTGGTTGTAGAGTGGAATTTTGAATTAGACCCTTCCAACGTGATTCTATTCTATAGAGTAAACAATAAACCTAATGGTTTTTTACTTGAATCATCATTTTTCCCATTGAAAGTGTTATTGCTCAAGTTTAGAATTTTCAGTGAAGTAGGGAGAATATCAATGAAGTAGAGTCCCATTCAATGGTTGATGAAATTAGATTCATTGTAGGTTTTGTATCCACTTACATAGGATTGTGAATTGGACCAGTTAGGGAATTGGAGACGAAAAATCTACCTAAGCAATTCAAGTGTGTCCAACTTCTACTGAACGCCAAACATCAATTTTCGCCATCACAGTTGTTATTTTGAAGTGATAACTTCTTGAGATTTCCAAATCCCGGAACTGGAAAACCTTCAAGATGGTTATGACCAAGGAACAAATTTTCTATGAAGGTTAGGTTTCATAGAGGTTTAGGAATAGGACCTAATAAATTAAAATAACCCATGCTCAACTCATGAAGAAAAGTTAGATAGCTAAATGATTCAGGTATCCTACCAGGAAAACATTTCCCACGACTGAGATCTAAAACTTCATCAGAATGACACTCCTTCTATTTGGTTGTGGTAAACATAATAGTTAATACCGCATGTGAGACTCCTTACTTTTTTTGTAGACTTCCGTTTTCCCTACATCCTTATATCCTCTCATGTATCTGTTATAGCGCTTTTAATCTTTTCTATGTCTTTATAGATTCTTTATATAGCAACCAAGGGTCAATCATAATTAATACAATTTCCGCATCTTGCTACCGCTTCTTTATGTCTAAACGCTTTAAACTTCCAAAAAAATCGAGTTGATCCTTTTATTTTTCTATTACTCTTCGAAATGTCCCCCAATACTTCTGTGACCATATTCTGATGGAGTCAATAACACTGCCATCACTATTGTGGCATTCAATCCTATGACTTAATTGCCCATATTAACTAGCAGTTACAAATTCTCCCTATGGACACTCAATTTTCAATGCTTATGCTGGTCGCAATATCTGGGGTGCATCCCTTCCCTCCACTGCCGCACCATCTTGCACGAACTCAAGATGTTGCTAACCCTGAGTTCGTTCTCTGTACCGCCAATATCCTTAATTCAAAATGTTATTTTGGCCTCCGTTGATGCTACACTTGGGCGCTACTCTAGTTGCCTGATGCAATCTCCGCCAGATTGTCTAGGATGCTCTGTCATACGGGCGTCTCTCCTGCTAGGGGCATATGTAATAATCTCAAACAAGAATTTTCATCTTCCGAGACCGACTAGCTCGCCTCACTAAAGATTCTAGTCCGTCGCAGATTATCTTCATCATATTCGATCACTTTGTGATGAACTTGAAACTGATGGTACGCATATTGAATCCGGAATTCATTATTAAAATTCTTAGTGAACTTGGATCTGAATTCTGAGAACTCTCTACATCCTTTTGTGCTCGAGATTTTACAATTTTCTATGAAGAGTTTTATGAAAAGCTTCTGGATCACGAGCATTTTCTAAAGTATGAGGACAAGAAGAAGTTGATATCAACTAATATCACTGTTGTTGCAGAAGCAGAAAAGACCAGCTCAAATACTCCTCGCCAGGGTAACAATAATTACTCCCATTGTCACCGTCCAGGTGGGAACACTCCTCCCAACAATCGTCAATGTCAGGCACAACGATATCACCCACAAAGAAACAACCAGCAGCAGCCCTTTGACAAGAATCTTTGTTGTCAACTATGTGATCGCGTAGGTCATTCTATTAGAGTATGCAGATTTCAATCCCATAACCGTCTGCAAGCTCGGGCAAACTTTGCTGGTCGTTTTCCTCCTCAGCAGACCCCTTGGATCATGGAAAGTGGAGCCACTCATCATATTGCGTCTCATGCTCAAAGACTAGACACTATACATGACTACCACGACACCGAAGAGATCACTATGTACAATGGTCACACCGTTCCAATATCCCAAACCAATAACGCTAATTCGTGCATCAAATCATCATTTCAAACTTCTCAATACCTTATGCTCCCCTCTCATAAAGACTAATCTTATTTCTGTTTCTCAGTTTTGTCGTGATAATTATTCCTCTATTGAATTTTTTTCCTTTCCAGTATCTTGTGAAGGATCTGAATATGGGGGTGCCTCTAGTTTGCGGGCAGAATAAAGATGGGTTGTATGAGTGGCCACCGGTCTGTACACATCGTTCTCCTCAATGCAATGTGAATGTTCCGATTCACCTGTGGCATTGATGTTTTGGTCATCCTAATCATCGCGTTTTGGATAATATCTTGAATAATTTTACCTTCCTGTTTTAGATCCTAAAGCTAGTTTC
The DNA here is from genome assembly GCA_027704765.1 of Solanum habrochaites. Taxonomy (NCBI): domain Eukaryota; kingdom Viridiplantae; phylum Streptophyta; class Magnoliopsida; order Solanales; family Solanaceae; genus Solanum; species Solanum habrochaites. The sequence goes on along the minus strand of JAKWJA010001402.1, from coordinate 14,807 downwards.
ACTTGTTATTCTTGTTATTTTAATAAGATGCACATGTTGACTTTCTCAGAAAATTCATTGCAAAGTAATAAGCCCCTGCAAATCCTTTTTAGCGATTTGTGAGGTCCATCTACGGTTTTGTTAATTGATAAAAAAAGATATTATGTGATATTTGTTGATCAATTTTCAAAATACATGTGGCTGTTTACTTTAAAATCAAAAAATGGAACTCCGGAAGTTTTTCAAAATTTGCATCCATTGCTTGAACAAAGGTTTAACACCAAAATTCAATCTTTTTCACAGATGGTGGTGGCAAGTTTCAAATTTTACAATCCTATCTCAAAACACATGGTGTAGAACACTTAGTGTAACCTCCCATATACTCCACAACTAGTTGCTATAGTTGAAAGATGACAATGTGATGTAACTGAAACTGCTTGAACCTTGTTGCATCAAGAGTCTTTACCATCACATTTCTCGAGTTTTGCCTGTCAACAAGTTGTCTATCTAATAAATAGGATTACTACACCCAATATTCCGCATAAGAGTCCATTTGAAATTTTATTTCAAGATGCCAAACTTTGACTCCATAAAACTATTTGGTTGCCTCTGTTATCCATGGCTCAAACCATATGGCAAAAACAAATTATAGCCCAGTTTAACACCATGTGTTTATTTAGGCTTTTCAAATAAACATAATGTTTTGATCCTTTAACTTCCAAAATATATCTATCACGTGACGTCTTATTTATGGAAAATCAATTCCCATTTGACAATATTTTTCTCATTTCAAAAGAACACAAAATAAAAATATCTCTTGGAAAATGTGTTCATCTGTCCATCAACCACTTGATAATACTCGAAACTCATATGATTTTTGTGAGCTTACTTTACAAATTGTGCAGCAGCCCGTGGACCCACATTCACCCATCTCCTCTGCCTCAACAGGTGCCACTGTCTCAGGAACTTTTATTTATCCCTTATATGATACTTTTTCTTCTTCTTCTTCTTCTCCAATGCCTCTGTTGACCCATACCCTCACCATCCGAAATCCTATTCCAGCCACAATTTACCACAAGGGGCAACTGTTTCATTCAACAACCTTACCATTTCATAACTTCTCACTTCTCCCCAGTTAAATGCGCAACTGAAAAGCACAAGCATCACTTCCCATCACACCGCCCAAATAATTCCACTGGTTCCTTTGATCGAATCCTGATCCAAACCCTCTTCCTTCCTCATCACTTGTACCACCTCCCACGGCCAAGCAACCTTCCCTAGTAGCCTGTACCTCTATAGTGACGTCCACTCATCACATGATTACTCAATCTAAGACCAATACCCTTAAGCCCAAAAATTTACACACAATTGTTCATACCATTTCTTACCTACCAAGAACCTTTAAGAAAGCTCAACAAGTCCCACATTGGCTTGAAGCTATGAGAAATGAATTTGATGCCTTAGTTCAGAACCGAACATCGGAGTTGGTACCATGTGATCCTTCCAAAAATGTGGTGGATTAAAAGTATCTTTTCCAGATTCAATATAACCCTAATAACTTCGTTGACAGGTATAAAGCTCCTCTAGTTACTAAAGGCTTCACACAAAGACCTGAATTTGATTTTCGGTGTACTTTTAGTCCTGTGTAATAACAGATAGTATTAAATAAATAGTATAAAATAATATTAGTATTTACTGTGTACTAATCCTAGTCCTATTAGGATTAGTAACTCCTAATACCTAGTCGTATTAGGATTAGTACTACTCCTTCCTATATCTCCTATATATTCCCATGTATTCCCTTATTAGTTTAACAACACCCTTCAATACAATCAATATTCCTTCATGGTAGCAAGAGCCAGAAAACCTAGATCTTCTTTTCTCTAGGTTTTTTCTCTCTTTAGGAGGGCACCTATCTTCCCCCTCTCTTCTCTCTGGGGCGGCGACAGCCATGACCAACGAGGTGGATCCTCTCGATTCACTTCCTTGCTGACGTTAAACTCTTTCTCAGCATATTCATATGCTGATTTCCAAAAATTATTAGACATAAATGACCCTACATGGAAATCAAACCGTTCTTACAGCTCGTTGGCCAATTACCTTCCAATAACGTCGATTGGAAGCACAGAACCTCACAGGCAGTCATCACCGCACGACAAATAAGAAAAAAATAATCCGGCCCATCCGCCTGGAAAGTCGTGGATGCCAGAATCGATCATTCCGATCATTTTTAATTTTCGGTCATCTCTCCCCCACAGTCCCGAACAGAACACGTCCGATCCTCAACAACTGCTTCATGTCTTGTATACGACAGACCCCTCGCAACACCATGCATCAATTTCCCCTCTCATATTTTCAATTGCCGTGATCGCTCACACAATTAACCAAAGATCAAAACTATGGCGGAAGTAGTTAGCCGAAGGTTTCCACTATTTCATCACAACACGCCCTCAACACCGGAACAAAATCATTCCCGAAAAAGACTCGTCATTTTATCGTTTCGTGGGCTCCCATCAGCTTATCCTCCATTAAACATGCGGTTGCATCAGTCCAACGCCCTTTGACCTGGCTACTCTCTGCCGCGTGGCTAAAAGTTAAGTAATCAACGTGGATCTGGAGTCAAGACTTCTTTCTCCGAGAAGCCGCTGTTATGGAGCTGTCCACCACCCTCACCCCAGGGGGCCAGAATTATCGCGGTGGGCATGTGGCGGCCGTGAGGGGATCCGCGGACTACAACAAAACAAACTCGGAGGCCAGACGGCGTGGACTGGTCGGTAGGTAAGGCAACGTCCCGCCGTCACGACATCACAAAGCACGGCAATCAACAACAACCTTCACTCCTTCGGCAGCGGCGGGCAGGGCAACTTACGAGCGGATCGTCCAACTTGTCCAAATTTGTCAGAAATAGGGCACAACCCCGCTGTTCGGTTTGGTTTCGGTATGAGGAACCGAATAGTGTACGTACTCCAATTTAATGCATATCAGCTGGCCCTTCCTCTGAATGGCCGGTTGGATACTGGGGCCAAACAATGCACGGTACTTCGATCTATCCAGCTTAAACGCTCCACATACCTATCAATGGGCTCCAATGGTATTACGTTGGCAACGGTGAGTCCCTTATTATGTTCTCTCACACTATGGCACGGTCCATTAAAACCCCCAACCGCATCTTTCACCTAGGAAACCTTACCCCACGTCCCTTCTATTAAACCAATCTCCTTTCTGTTCACTCATTCACAAAAGAAAATAATTGCTCACCTCTTGTCACCTCTAAATGATTTTCATGTCCTAAGAACAATCTACCAGAGGGTGATTATTCAGGGCCCCTGTGAGCATGTCCGTACGTTCTTCCTGGCAAAAGTTCCGTCTGCCCACCTAGTTTCAGAAAGCGTTCCTTTGGCTCCGTTGGCTGTTTCGGCTGATGGCCACAGTCTGTTGGCAACAGTCGGTCTGTGTCACCCGTCCTACTCAATATAAATTCTTTAATGTCTCAAGTTTTTTCTTCCATTCATGTAACAATTGTGACTCCTGTTTCAATTGCTAAATCTCCTATTACCTTTTACTTTATCTGAGACGCGTACCACGCACTTTTTTTTAATTATTTCATTCTGAGCCTATGGGGTCCTTAACTACTGCTGTTTCCTTCATTTGCTTTGGTTTTCCCGCTTATATTTGTTTTGTGGATGGTTTTAACAATACACTTGGTTTGTTACCCACGAAAAACACAAATCACAAAGCTACACCACCTTTGTCACTTTTGAAAATGGTCCCTCAAACACAATTCAATTTTCATGTTAAACTTTTTCGAAGTACAATGGAAAGGAATATGTAAATAACCAGTTGGCGGCCAGTTTCTTTCTGCAATCCCTGGGAAATTATACATGCAAACCTCCTGTCCTACAACCCCGAACAAAGGGGTGGCTACGTAAGCAATCGCCATCTCATTGAAACGGTGATTACCTCTTCTAAATTCTACACATCTCTCTCCCTGTCGCCTTTTGGATAGAAGCTCTAGCCAACGCAAACTAACCTCATTAAACAGAATGCCCAGTCACAACACACTCACCCTCTCCAACGAAATCACCCTTCAACTCCTTTACGAACTTCCCATTATACCAAACCTCCGCGTCTTTGGGTGTCTTGCCTACCCTTGGCTACGCCCTCATATTACTCACAAATTACAACGCCCGATCCACAACCACCCCGATCCCGGTTGTATTTTTTTTGGGCTATCATCCTACCTGCCAAGGGTTATCATTCGCTGTCTTGACCACAAACTTCAGATAAAGTCTTACAAATATCTCTTTCATGTCAAATTTGTCGAAAATAGTTTCCCTACGAGTTTAATTTCCTCCTCCCAAATACCAACATGCATTAACGCCTTCCCCTTTTTCCAACATACTCACAGGGTCCCTCACCACTTCCTCCCACCTCCACCTCCACCCCCCACTACCCAACCCCCTCCCAGCACCCCTTCGAACCGTCACCGACAATCCACACGCAAGCCCACCACCCCCACTCAACAACCAACCCGAACCACCCATACCCCACAACATCTCCAGCCCGATCCATTTTTTGGTCCTTCCCGGCCACCCCCGACTACCACCCGCCATGGCCACCACCCCAATACTCATCCCAATGTTAACCCGTGGCAAAGACAGGTATCTTTAAAAACCCAAAACCTTTCAGCTTACCATACTACCAAATACAACCCCGGTTCCCGATAGTGAACCAACACCTACTCTATTGCCTCGTCCAAAAATGCTTATTGGCGTCATGCTATGAAGACGAGTTTTTAAGGCTTTGACTGATCAGAAAACTTGGGTTCTTTGTACCCTAAGCCCATGGCTGCACAGTGGGCTGTAAATGGGGTGTACAAAATTAAGACACAATGCGATATCAGTATTTCCAGTACAAGGCTCGTTTGGTGTTTAAAAGCTACACTCAGGAGTATGGGCTTGATTACTCCGAGACAATTCAGTCCTGTTATTCAGCCGAACATTTTCGCCTGGTACTGTCACCACTCCCATGCGCAACAATTGGCTCATCCATCAGTTGGATGTTTCCAATGCTTTTCTTCTGGCATGCTTGATGAACTCTCTACATGACGTAAACCACCCGGTCTGTGTTTGACCCGCGTTTCCCTCACTTTTGCGAACTCCAAATCTCTTTGGGCTAAGCAAGCCCCCCGTGCTTGGTACACACTTTTGGAAAAACGTCCCGCCAGGACTTCGGCTTCACGTTTTGCCTTACACGATCCACCAGTCTGTTTACCTCGACATCAGCACAAACGGTACAGTCATTCTTCTGTCTATGTAAATTGATATCATTAATTACAAAAGCTCTAGACTGGTCAGCTCTCATTAGGAGGTCCACGTCGAGCTATGCATACTAACTTCAAATGAGGACTTTGGCCCGTTACAATACCACATTATGTTTTCTGGGAATGGAGTTTCCTCAGACAGGCAACGATTTGGTTTTTCTCATCATCCAAAATATCTCGAGATCTGTTGCAGAAAGCCTGACTGTAAAAATGGACAAAACCAGTCCAACCAACACCGATGGCCGTCTCCTTCATCTTACAATGGGAGCCAACACCCCCTTGCCGATATCATCTAACACCCACTTCCGTCAGCCTATTGGGACTCCTACAGTATCTGGCCATTACCCTTCCTTACATCCATTTTTGGCTGTCACACCGAGTTTGATCAGCGCAGATCAACCAGTGAACTGATTTACCATTGTCTAAAACGCTCTCAGGTAATTTTTGGCACGCTTGGTCGTAGGTTTACTCATTAGAACCCCGGGGACTTGGAGCTTCGGGTTTCTCAGATTTCGTTGGCGAATGATAAAATGCAGAAAATCTAACATCGGTGTTTTTCTATCTTCCCCCTCGTTTTTTTTGGGGCCGAACCTGAGCTCCTATGTACAAAAAACAACCCCAGGTTCTACTCTCTCGTCGCTCGACTGAGCTAACCCGCGCCCTTGCTCTTCTTGCTGCTGAAACAAGTGAGGTCACATATATCTTCGCGAACTCCGCGTCCACTCACACTGTTTCCTCCTGCTCTCCTCTATTGTGACAACCCATCACATCTGTTGTGGCCAAGAATTCCGTCCACACACTAAAGAAGCATGTTGATACCGATTGGTCTTTTGTTCCGATGAGTTCAGATCAGCCGAAAGCCTGACTGTGCAGTATGTCCCCACTAAGAACACCTGGCTGTATTCCTCACCAAGCCTCTCCCGACCGACAGCGCGATTACCTAGTTCCAAGCTTCCGTTCGCTTCCGTTCAGCTCACTTGAGTGGGATAAGAACAGATAGTTCAAATAAATAGTATAAAATTATATTTGTATTAACTTTGTACTATCCCTAGTCCTATTAGGATTAGTACTCCTTAATCCAATATCCAATCCTAGTTAGGATTAGTAATCCTTCCCTATAATCTTCCTATATCTATCTCCCATGTATTCCCTTATTAGGTTAACACTTCAATACAATCAATATTCCTTCACTGTGGTAAATCCTGACTCATTCTTGCAATTGCAACACTAAAAAGCAGGCCCATTCAGCAACTTGATATAAATAATGCCTTCCTGCAAGGCCGTCTTGATGAAGAAGTCTATATGCTCCAACCACTTGGTTTTGAAGCTTTTGCGAATCCGACGCATGTTTGCAAGCTGCACAAGGCTATATGTAGCCTCAAACAGGCTCTGAGATTCTGGTATACTGAACTAAAAAATTACTTAGTTACTACTTTGGGAATTTTTTTAAAATCCCATCTGATTCTTTCAATGTTTCTCTTGCATAATTTGATGAACGCCTTACTTTTGTGGCAATTTTATATTTTCGTCCTTTCTTTTATCCCAGCAGGAAAAAATGTTAAATGAGTCTTTATCTTTTTCTATGTAGTTTTATAGATTCTTTATGTGTAGCCATATGGTCAATAATACGATATACAATTTTCCCATCTTTGCTCTCGTTTCTTTAATATTGAGCTAGAGATTTGATAAAAATCAAGAAATTCTAAGTCAGAAAGGTGGAGAACTCTTTTGGGCAATAACCCACGTAAATGTGTTGATTAAAGTTGTAGAGTAGTTAAATAAGAAGAGAAATTCAGAGGAATGGTGGAAGAGATGTCTATAGAGTCAAAGTTGAGCTCTCTTAGTTGTGTCAATTTATTGAGGAGTGGTATAGAATTGTGAGGTTCCAATATAAGACCCTTTGAGTAACTTTGGATTTGAAGAACGTGTGATTTAGAAAGGTGAGAGATTTTTGTTGGGATTAGACCTGTAAAACTTGAATACGACAACTCAAGATGCGTCAAAGTGGAAAATTCACTAAATTGAGGTAAAATCTAAGATCCAGAGAAATCATTAAAAGAAAAATCAAGCCTATTGAGATTGGAGAGTTGAAAGAGGCTAGTTTTTGAGTTAATCTATTCTTGAAGTATGTTGTGAGCGAGATTAAACTCAGTGGCTTGTCTTGTAATCTCGTAAGAATGAACTCCATCCCATAAGCATTAATATTTTCTTTTCTTCCATGATAGTGTTTTCTAATAAGCATTTATTGTAAAAATGTGATTGAATTGTTGACGAGCAAGAGCTTGATCTTTGTGGCAGAAATGAGATAAGGATGAGCACAAAGAAAGTTGACAGAGGAAGGGAGATATCAGCACTAAAATGTTCAACACTAATTAAGTTATTAGAGAAGAAATAAAAATTTTTTTTGTTTTGATCTCTATTCAATATAAAATAGTGATATACGAGGTATATATAGAATTGGTTTTTACTATACACATTAAATTGTGTATTTTGCGTAATCAATTCTAGGAAGGTCACCTAGTCATTTTATATCAACATCAGTGTTGTCTAGTACCTTATTATAGACACACAAAAGAAGATTTTGTTTTGTTATAATTTATCAACCACACACTTAAAAAATAAATAGTCCTTTTGTTCCTAATTACTTGTTCACTTTTGAATTGACACACTTATTAAGAAAAAATAATTGACATGGAGAGTACCATTTTAGACCTATTAAATATTATGAAGCGAATAGATTAAAAATTTTCAGATTTTAAGAAGTTTTAAAAGTACCTTTTTACAAGTATTAATTGAGGTATCTAGGAAAAAATAGATAGATTGGGTGGATGCACATCATAAAGACTATTACAACCCAAGGACCTTAGAGTATATTATAAGGTGTGGGTGGTTGGACACACAAAAGGTGATTTTACTATGAGAAGCTCAACTTTGAACATCCTAAGGAGAGAAGAAGAAATTGAATGGGGAGAAATATATGGATCAAGCTTACCGTTTAAGATAACATTCATTTGACATGGAGAATATTGAGAAGAATATTTCAACTGATGATAACCCTTGAAAGGGTGAAGTTTACAAGTAGTTTCCAATGTCATTATTGCCGAGAAAGGGGAACTGAAAACTATTCACCCCTATTTTCTAAGGCCTCCATACCAAAAGCTATGAAAGCAATTTGCTCATGTGCGGTAATAAGATGGGAAAGACTCCATCTTTACAACTCATTCTTCAATTGTGGGACACAGAAACATCCAACAACTAGAACAAGTATTAAAGGCAGTTCCCAACGTTTTTTAATATGGGCAGCTATTGTAGAGGAGAATGCTAAAGACCATGGAAAAGACTACTCTTAATTATAGCAAAGTTTCCTTGGATACTCTTATCAATTGGGAAGGAATGAAATGGTTTGTCACTATAGAGATATAAGGCCATTCTATCCTATCATGTAGTAAAATGAATGGACAGATCTACCTGAATTGGTGGCATTTAATTGTAAAGGATGGGGTAGTAATAGAAGCTAAGCCAAACCTTATGGTTTCTGGCATCAGCAAGATGCTGGAGAGTTAATTTATTCTTAGAACACCAAGACATAGGAGTTGGACAACCCCACATGGACGTGAATCGTGGCCATTTGGAGGCTTTTAAAAACATTATTTTTAAGCCAAGTTTTCCAAAAGTGATTTTGGAAGCAGAACTCTCTTACATTGAAAAATATAATTGGTAAGAAATTTGGAATTCAGGGGCATCATAGAAGGATAGGGAAATGTCCAAGGGAAATTATGTCTCCATGGATGTTACACATTAAACATATTTTTTTAGGGGAGGCTAATCAGCTAGCGGATTACATTGCAAACTTGCTAAAACAAGTGGTAAAAGACTACAATTTCCAAACTTTAATCTTGGCTATCATGCGAGTGGTAAGACATTCTTAATTTTAACAAACAACATATTCCTTCAAATCAGAGTTAAACAAGGACGATTTCAATCAACAACAACAGACTAAGATGCTTGATACATTTTTGAAAATCCAGGGATTCATACAATTTACACATACAAGTTTAGAACTATTTGGGAAGCAAAGGTTTTGTGTATAACAAGCTAATCTAAGCTAGATAGTCAACAAAACTGGATTTACACTACAAGAAGTGTTAATACATGGGAATTTTTCTGAGAGTAGTAATGAAAATCTTCAAAAAATAGTTCCCTATGAATTTTCTACTACTACCTACCACTACCAGATGAAAATCTATGTAATTTAGAATTTTCTTTAGGTTATGCACCAGTAAAACAATAGTGTCCCAGCTACTGAAGTGCATCTTAACTTGAATCCAACATAGATACATGAAGAATGAAGCACAGGAGTACACCTTAGCAACCTACTTTTCCATCTTCATCCTACTGGAGAAAACACCGGATTTTAGCTATCACATACATCATCACCAAGGTTATAGTGGAATAGAAAGGTCTTTTTAATAAGATCCACAATGTTAAATAGGGCTCTCACTCAAGATACATCAGGACAGAGTAATTCACTTAAAAAAGGAAAAAAAAGGGAAACATCAGTTGGGGAATCGCAAAATATAATGGAACAGAGATGAGTGGTACAAAGCTTTACAACTTGATAGATAATGTGGTGGATGAAGATTGTCTATGAAGGATGTTAATCATCCAAAGAAGGAGAAGGAGAAGTCCATAGTTAGGGTGGTAGGAGGGGTGGGGGGGGGGGGGTTACAAGAAAATGCATCTTCCAAGCGGTGGTAATATTAAGACATGGCAGATTTGGAAGGATCAAATTAGGAAATATTATATGAGGGGTTTGTTGTTTTATATGTGGAACGGTCACTTTTGGGCCATTTTATATTGGATGCATTGATTCATTAATGTACTATTCTGGGTCCATTAGTTGTTGTTAATAACTAATTGTTATTTATGCAAGATTTTGAAAACCCGTACTTGACATTAGCCAATTTGATAAAGAAGTAATGTCAATATCTTAATTATTTTTATTTATTAAAGAAAATTCAAATTTGGACTCAAATTCCTTTATTACATTAACTAATGGACCCAGAATAGTCCATTAATTAATCAATTCATCCAATATAAAATGGCCCAAAAGTGACCGTTTCAAGAATATAAAACAAAAAAATTAATATATATTTTCCTAAATTGATCCTCCAAAATTACCTTTTTTAATATTACCCACCCGTCGCAAGATGCTTCTCTCTCTTGTAACACCCCAACTGTGGACTTCTATTTCTCTCCTCATTTGGATGATTACACAATCCTCCAGAGATGATCTTCATCCACCACAATTTTTTATCAACTTGTAAATGTTTGGACCACTCATTTCTTTTTCCATGTGTTTTAATTATTCCGAGCTATGTTTCCCCTTTTTTAATTTTCTTTTTTTAAGTGAATTAACACGGTCCGGATGTAACTTGAGTAGAGCAAACCCCGCGTTTTAAACATTTGTGAATGTTGGTTAAAGTAACCTTCTTTCAACAACCTTGTGATGATATGTTGATAATCTAAATCCCTTTTTTTACTTAGTTTTGAAGAAGAAAAGGAGGTGTTGCTCCTGTTTTCTTCATTCTTATGTAATGGGTTCTCTTTGTTTAGATGCAGTTATATTTCATATCAGTTCTATGAATCTCCGTTTTTCTCGTGCATAAATCCATTTTTTGCTGAATATCATAACTTACATTCTTATTTTAAGCTTTGTTCCTGACACACTCTTTTGCTCCCAAATAGTTCAAAACTTGCCTATATATATTGTTGTGGGAATTAGTGGCTTCAAATGTGTATCTAAGAATGTTAGTCATTGTTGTTGATGAAATCTTCCTTGTTTTAACTCTGATTGAAGAAATATGTTGTTTTTCAATATTAAGAATTCTCCTTCCCATGGATGGTTGATGATTTAAGTTTTGAAATTGTTGCTTTACTACTTTGTTTATATCTATGTTTGCAATGTAATCCTCTAGCTTATTAGCCTCCTTAAAAATATGTTCAATTGTAACATCCATGTGAGACATGATTTATTGAATCTCCGCTATCCTTTCCACTAATTCCCATGGAATTCTCCAATTTCTTACCAATATGTTTTTCAATGTAAGAATTAATGTTTTCCAGACTCATTTTTTTTGAAACCTTGGCTTAAAAACCTAGTTTTAAATCCCACCAAATGGCCCATCGTTCTGCATCCATGTTAACTTTAATAACATCGTTCTTGATGTAGAAACCATAAGAGCTTTGGCTTGTATTTGTCCTTACTCGACCCCATCAGTCTACACTTAACCTAACCAAAGCCGATAGATTTCAGTTTGACAATGATATGGGATTAGATATCCTGTAGTAGAAACCACATTCCTTTCTAATGATAAGGTACCCCCTTTAATCCAAGGACTTGCATTAATAATCTGCTGAATGTCAGTTGATTTGGTGATTCATCCAGTTATAACAGTATTTTTTTTACATGTCTTTTAGCAGTTCTCCTCGTCCATAGTTCCCACATTAATACTGTCCGGTAACTGCCTTTTATACTTGTTCTAGTTTGTGGATGTTGTGTGTTTCCCAACATCTATAACGCGTTTGCTGAAGATGTTGTCCTTCCTCTTATACCTCACAAGAAGAAAATATCTTTGGGTATGGATGCATATAATAGTGTGACATAGTTCCAAAAAAAAAATAAAAAAAAGAATTCCCCTTTTAGCGCAAGCAATAACTTGAAAACCACTTGTACCTCATCCTTTTCAATTAATCATTTTTGGATCCTTCTTCTCATCTTCCTCTTGTGAAAGAATGCTATTTTAAATGGCAATGTCTTTTGATCCATATATTTTTTTTAACCCATCAACTTCTTTCCTTTCCCTCTTTAGGCTTTTGAAATGTTGAGCGCTACAGTAAAATCACCTTTTGTGTGTCCTAACCACCACGCCTTATCAATATACTCTTTCGTCCTTTTGGGTTTTTAGTATCCTATGATTGGTGCATCATATCTTCTTTGATAGGAAATCACAAAATTTTTTTTGTTCATTCCTTATCCATTTTCTTTTAAGTCCTTCACTTCGCGATCTTCCTCTTTGACTGTCTTCGTCGCCCAAGAAATATACATGGCCTCCTTGCTTATCCAGTTGTCCAAAAACAAAAAGTTATAGTTTACAGCTTGTTTCACCAGTATGTCTTCTTCCTCCAGCCTCCACCCTTCATATCTAATATTGACATTTAAGTTTCTTTCTCCAAAATATGTGAGGCGACAGTGTTTTTGGCTATTACAGGGTGGGAATCTTCTTAAATTACGTATCCCACATGTACTGCTGCCTATTGATTAGTCTAAACTCAAAATGTCCACCTAACTCCTTAAGTAGCAGCGAGGGCTTATTTCCCTCATGAAGGATAAGAATCTAGACCCCCCCCCTTTCCCCCTTGGGGGTTAACATGTCATCCTTTGCTACCCAGTGTTTAACCACCTTTTTCTTCTCCCACTTTTCCCCAAAGAATTTAGCAAATATTTGAGGTTATTTGCTCATAGCTTTCTTGAATGGGCCATAACTAGATAACATCTAATCGGCATAGATTGTATAACATGATTGACGAAAGCACATAATTTGCTCCAAAAGATAACAAACCAGTGGGGCAATTAGTACCCTTATGCTATCCGTGTTAAGCTCTTCAATACTGACTTCCTTTTCCCGTAAAATTTGCACAACCCATATAAAATGCAACTTTCCTTTCTTGCTACCCTGTCTAATGTACCTTGTCAATCGAATAAAACTGTCATGGAGTCTAGCATAGTGGTAGAAAAAACTCTTGCTTTGTTTGACCATTTTGTCCCGATGTGTTTTTCATTAAATCTTCTCAGTCTCTCATCATTATCTTGATCACTAACCTTTCTATCAATCGCATAGAAGAGATGTTTTTATTTGTAGACTCCACCTTTGGTAAACAACCCCTTTAATCCTTATCACCATTTAAAATTTTTTTGTCTATAATAATAGAACATGTATAGTGGACTTCAGACCTAATCGGTTTTGTTGTACACTTGGGTACAAAATTCATTTCAAACTGTTAGCTATAAGACTCATAGATGTGATTAGTGGTCCTAGTGGGTATATCCTAATCTCATTATGTTGAAAAGAAGCATTTTTGAATAATATTTTGTTTGGTCATGAGTTTTTAAATGCTAAAAATCAGAAATGGATTGCCCCCAAGGGCGTGAGTTCTAAGGTTATCTTAGAAAGGCTTATGATACTCCTGGAAGGGGTGTGTTCTCAGAAGTTAAATACAGGGGGTTTCCCTGCCAAATTTGTACATTGGATCATGACATATTGTGTTTTACAGTGTCCTATTCCTTGATGATTAATGGAGGATTGAATCAGTTGTTTTTAAATCCAAAAAGAGGCCATTCACAAGGGGAACCCTGAGAAACGGCCTTATCTTTTTGTCTTCACTATGGAGTTATTTGGCCCAGAGACTGAATAAATTAGCAAGCTAATGGTAACTTCCAATTTTCACCCAGTGTAGGAACTTGGGTAGTATGGCATATTTGTTTGCAGCGTTTATTGATGTATCGTAGGCTGATAATTACTTGGTTAGGCCTTGCTAAACGAAGCATTAAAAGAAGTTGTCTAAGGTTCAAGATTACAAGATAATGTGAATAAGTTATTTTTATTTGCAGGGGGTTGCAGCAACTCATCCAAAAGCAGAAATTATTTAGGAGCTGAATTATATGAAGGTACCCTCCCATGGAATACTTAGGAAGTGCCTTTTTAAGCATCTGAGAAGATTATTTCAACCTACTTGCCACTTATTTAAAAATTAGTTTTTGGATCCTCACCTCTGCTTTTCGCACGTGAGTCATGCTAACATATTATTACGTATAGTTTTATTATGTCAAAATCACTGTTAAATGGATTCTCAACAACTATTTTTCTTAACAACACACACAATTTTTAAATATAATAAAATGATGTCAAATGATTAGACAATCGATGAATCTACAAGATTTGAACAATACAACTTGATTGGGTAATTAAAATTAAAACCAAATTAAATATGAATGATATTAGGTCCAAAGATTGAATATATTAATATGAATAAAAATTAATATACAAAAATGATTAAATCATCCTGATTTGATTGCAGAAGGAAATTTCTACATACCTTACACGATAATTTCCTCTATTATATCATCCAATCATGACTTTTTAACTTTATACCAAACATTTATATCCCTTTTATATAATTATTTTTTATACATTATGTGTTTAAAACAAACACCTTGATTTTAAGGAGAAATGTACCACCTTATTACATTCCAAATTATGGACATTCTTGGCTATCGATACGTCAATTGGAATAATTTTACGAAGCTAAATTGAATCAAATTAACTCAATATTATAAAATTAAAAGACAAATATTCAAAAAATTATACAAGAAGTATTATAAGTTCTAATTTTCAAAGATTTTCACTTTTGTATGATTTCAAGAAATAAATCTCAACAAATTGGG
>JAKWJA010001401.1:0-24841 GCA_027704765.1 Solanum habrochaites | reverse complement strand
CTAACAAAAAATAGCAGAATAATCCAATGAATCGATGTCGAAATCCTGTTAAATCCAACAAATAGAATTCCTTACCCAATCTATTTTCGTAGACCAAAAATAAATAATTTTTTTTTAATTTAGGAAATATCGTGTGACTTGCAACACCTGAAAAACCCAATTCCAAGTTGTGACTCTAAAAAGATATAATTTTTTTAATAAAAAAAAACCGTCATATCCTCAACAATTGTAAAAAAAATAAAAAAGGAGAGGGGTGGACAAAATGTGTAGATTAATAAAAACCCGTTAAGTGCATTTGTTTTCTTCCTACAAGAAGAACTAGCAACAAAAAGGCCCGAAATAAGCATGTTATAAATGTGGGTGCAACTACCATAAGTCTTAGGAATTTCCTAGTGGCTGGAAAGTTGAGAAGAGAAAATAAAGGGTAGAAAAGTTAGAAAAGAGAACTGGGAAACAAAAGGAAAAATAATGAAAAGGAAAATAACCAAGCTATATAAGATAGTCAGGAAACAAGTACAGATAACGATGATGAGTATGATGACATTGAACTTATGGGAATAGAAGATTCAGAACCTGAATTTGATTCCAACACTGAAGAAGATAAGGTAAACATTTCTTATCTCAAAGATAACACTTGAGAAGAAATTATCATCTTTAATGCTCATTTTCATAAATACCATACAAGAACTGAACCGTGACAAGAATATTGGGTAGGCTCTCATGACTAGTTTGAATTATGAGAAGATTGATTTGTAAAACTCAATACTGAGCTAAAAGAAAAGAACAAAAATCTCTTGGAACAAGGACTCATCAAACTTGATTCTTGTAAACATTCCCATCAAAAGTGAAATCTTAGTTGGGAAGTGGACTAAGGACACCACAATCGAAAATGTGTATCATGTTGGCGTCTTGAATAACAACGGCTCAGATATCAAAACTTGTGATAAAGGAAAACAAGGTAATTGTCTCTTCCATCAGAGTTGAAGTAAGAAATCTCGAAACACAAAGAAATTTTTAACTGGATAAAGATCTAATGTAAGAATTGTAGGTTTACAAAGGTACGGGATGAAAGCGGATAGGTCTAAGTACAATAGGATAGAGCTCCTTCACTATGGCATAAATGGTCTAGGTCATGCTATCACACAAATTAACATTAAAAAAACTTATTTCTGAAGATTTAGTAATAGGACTTCCTAAACCTAGTTTAAAGAAGAAAGATTTTGTGAAGCATGTACCGAAGAAAATAGCTAAATCATTCTTAAATACAAACAGGTTTTAAGATCACCAGATCCTTAGAATGGTACACATGGATCTATTGACTATGAGGGTTAGAAGAATGTTGTGTGTATAGTTAGAGCAGTTTGCAAGGTTACATTTCTTATGCATTTGAAGCCTTTTGTACCATTAATTAAGAAAAACTTCAAAAGAAACTTTGCAATACCTGGTGCGTATCAGAAGATCAATGGAACTAAATTTGAGAATTTAACTTGTTCAATATATGAATTTCATGGAGTTTGATTTCAATCTCTTTGCTACTGAAAAAAAAAAAACCCAAAAAAAAAAAAAAAAAAAACGACTCCTCAAACAAAATGAGTAGTAAAAGGAAAACTAGAACCTTCAAGAAATGGATAGAACTACATGATTGCTAGCACATAACTAAATTAATTTTGGGCTCCAACCAGGATTACTGCATGATATACTATAAATAGTTATGTCTAGATCCATGACTAATTTAAACTCCCTAGATTACTAAAATGCATAAAACCCCTAACATATCTAACCAAGAGCTTCAGTGTAAATTGTCATTCATTATAATGGAAAGAATATAGTAGGACACGTTTGATGTAGAAATGCTGTGGAATTCTTCTAGGATATTCTTCATATCAGACAACACTATAAGGTCACGAAATAAAAATAATGTGCGTAAAAGAGAGAGTACATGCAGTATTTGTTAAAGCAAATGTTATAGCAAACGAAAGTCTTCAATATGATCCATTAATATTATATGCCGAAAATGAACAAGAAAAGTAAACGAACCGGGTTCTTCACCTGCACATGATGTAAACACTATTATGTCTTATGGAGAAAATGAAGAAAACTCAGAAGAAAAATCAGAGAAAAATCAAAGACTACAAGTACCAGGGGTCACATCTAAAAGATAATGTACCCACTAATGTCATATCCGAAATAACCACCATATCAAACTAAAAATCACTGTGCCTTCAATCCATTCCTTTTTGTGATGGAACCAAAGAAAATTAGTGAGGACTTTCATGATGCTGGCTGGTTTATATCTTTGGAGGAGGAATTTAATCAATTTGAAAAAAATAAAGTCTAGCACCTAGTCCCAAGACCCCCCCCCCCCACACACACACAAAAAAAAAAGAACCATTATTGGAACTAAGTGGCTGTTCAGAAAGAAGTTGGTAGAACATGGTACCATAACAAGAAAACAAAGAAGAGTGGTGGTCCAAGTCCAATCAAGAAGCGGGAATGATAAAAAGTTTTGCTCAAGTTGGCAAAGATAAGAGCAATACGAATACTTATGTATTTTTATCCCACGTGGAATTCACATTATATTCAAAGGATGGAAAAAACTGCATTTTAAAGGATTTCTAAAAAGGAAGTGTTTGTTAAATACCACCTTATATTTTAAAATAAATGAGAATAGCAAATTCCTTTCCTAACCAGGGAAAAGAGAGGGGGGGAGGGAAAAAACAATGAAGTGGGGAGAAAGCCACGGAAAGAGGCAAGTTTTCAAGCCATGATAGATGTCGAATTCCACGGGATAAAAAAGATAAGATAGAGTCTTATTGACACGCGGCAGCTTGCAACTGGGAGCAAAAACTTGTATCCATTCTCTACTGCATGTCTTGTACTGAACACAACTCTTTGTGTGTATGGTAGAACATGTTTTCCCACGTTTGAAGACTCCGTCCCCCCCACGCCCCCCTCCCCCCCTTTCTTTTCTCGCTACTCCCTCTTCTTCTTTCCCCCCCCCCCCCCCTCCCCTCCCCCCCCCCTCCCCCCCCCTCTAGAACATATCTAGAGCTTGACAAGCTCTTATGGGTTAACAGCACCTAAGGCATGGTAAGACAGATTATAAAAGTTTATCTTAAGTCATGGGCACACAAGAGGCAAAACTGACTACACGATTTTTCTCAAGAGTAAAGGAAAGGAATTGCGATCATGAAATGGTAAGTGGACGACATTCATCTGGTGAGATAAAAAAAAAACACTCACATATTAATTTGCGTTTCTATTGAGAATGAGTTTGAAAAGAGCATTATAGGAGAGTTAAACTATTTCCTAGGACTTTAAATGAAACAGACATAATGCGCGAAAATGACAAAAAAAAAAAAAATCAATTACCACCCAATTGTCACAATACCAAATTAGATTTGAGGGAATAGTTCAATCGTAGAGTGAAATCTCGATAAGAGAAGGATTCTTCAATTCAGGTATCTTAAGATAGAAGTCCAGACATTGTGTTTAGTGTGGGTCCATGTGCTCGATTTCAAGTAATTCCTAAGGAACCTCATTACAAGTTGTTAAAAAGGATTCGGACGCTACTAAAGGGACCACAACTTGAGACTCTAGTACCCAAAAGGAAGCAATTTTAAATAGTCAAAAGATGTTTATGCCAAACATGAAGGAAACTTAGTGGACATGAGAGTACTTCCGGAGGATAACGTCTTAAGGTCATGTATTATCTCTTGGGCAACAAAAAAAACACAAACACTTCTTATTTCTATTATAATTGCGAACATAATTATGTTGTCTGCATTATGTTGTCCTCAACTCTATGTGATCAACAAACTCAGAGGACTTTGGGTTGAAAACGGATGGCTCCATTTTTTTGACAATACTAGTTCAATAAAACATCGCCAAAACCAATTCAAACTAAAAGGAGAAAAGTACATTGAAAATTTTTTTTCGAAAACCAAAATCACTTTTTAATGGATGGGTGTAGAGAAAAAATGTTGATCTCCATAAATTTTGCACTATTGAAAATCAAATCATAGATATCTTCGCCAACGCATTAGCAAGAGAACACTTTGAAAGGAACATATTTGTACTAGGGATGATTAAAATTGCCTAAACAACCCTCTATAACTACTAAAGAATACTATGCATAAGGCACAAAAGATCAGATTAATTTTTATAATCCTTACATTAATTCTCAAACATTTGAGAGACTATAACAAAGTAATTTTTTTCAGAAGAAAGAACACATAAAAATCGAAAGATCCGGTCGGACTGTCCTGAAATACAAGTATGTATTCAACTCTTGATTCAAAATTTATAGATTCAAAAACAATAAGCAATAACTTGTTCCTTCAACGTGTCACAATAAAAACTATAACCATCATACTCAAATACTGCACCATAATTTTCAAAAAAACGAAAAAACTTAATACATCATGAGTGGAAGCCTACACAACTTTAGTCCACGGATTAGTCTTTTCATTCTTGGACTTTAGTAGAACAACCAATTTTTTTTTTTTTCTGGATCACTACCACTAAATACACAAAGCCCCTAACTACGATCTCAATCCCTCCTCTACTAACTAAATAACACACTCGTATTACCATGGAAACTCCACCAACCACAGATTGCTCACCCCCCCAGAACCCATCAATACTACAATAACCTACTGTTGATATTGTTCATAAAATTATCTTATTGTAACTCCAAAAACACACTGAAGCCAATTTCATAGATCTAACACTTATGGAGATGCTTGTTTCTAGGGTTCCATCAATTTTCCTGTTCTTATCTTGTACCATATGTATGATATTTGTGTTTAGGACAAAACTCGTAGGGTTTTTTTGATTTGACCTCGGTTGTGGTTTGATTCGATTTTGTTACACCTTAGTTTGGGAACGAGTTCTTTGTGGGAATGATTTTTATCACTTGGCGCTCAAGTTAAGGCACGGAAGTATTAGAATACTAAGGATGTTTTGGGTAAGGTGAACTAGGTTGCAGTGCCTGATCCTCCCAGGTGAGATTTATGCACCACTTTAAAGGCTTTGGGCATCGTTGGATGCTAAGAAAGCAAAGCTTTTTGCACTAAGGGCGTCTCATTTGACAGCAATAAATTAGTTGCATATCTATTATGGTCTTGAACATTCTGATTTTGGAGGAAGGGAATGTGTATTTGTAAGGTTGACCTTGCTTTAGATCAGGAAGTTCTATTAGTTGAAAATTCTACAAACTCTATTAATCTCAGAGGCCACTAGGACTTTCTGAAAAATGATCATACCTTACCTTTCCTTCCGCATCCACGCCTCCCTAGCTTTTCTATAATATGTGCTCCTAGTGTGTCTTCTTTTGCTTATATTCTTTTCTTTTTGTTGCATTTTCTAGTTAATGTACTTGGATTTTAGTTCCAATTGTTTTACCCTTGATAGTGTTGGTTATTTCTTTGCAACCCTGAGTATTAATTACTTCTATGCATTTTTGATAATCTTATGATTAGTAGAAGGGCGGATCCGGGGTTAGGTTCTGAGTATTCCTAGTCTTATAACATGTGATTTCGAGTTCTATGTTTGAGTAACACCTTACAGTAGGTTAAAATGCACACAAAAATTCATTGGTTTGTAATTGTCATTAGAGGGGATTCTTTAGACAGATATAGGTTTTGAAAAGTGACCCGTGCAAAAAAGGTCCACAAATATGACCATAGAAAGACCAAATCTGAACTAGCCATAGACAGAAATAATAATGATGATGCGGTGGTAATGATAAATTACTCGAGCCAGTCCCAGGAGGAATAGGAACGCTGAAGATTCAAAGTCCCACGAGGGGTAAATGGAGATCAGTATAAGTTGCTGAAAGTAGAGTTGAAGTAGGAATCAACTCTTGGATTCTATAAACAAAGCAAGGTTTTCTCAAAGAAGTGTGTGCACTTAATAGATTAATAGGTAAAACATAGTTACTATGAGAGAGTTTCCAATGTGAAGTCTTTGTTTGAAGTTATGTTGAAGAACACGCTTTAGACCATATGAAAAAGGTATCTACGTAGTACAGCTTTTAGGGACATATAGGATGCTTATTAAAACCAATGCTCTGATACTAAGTTTTCCATGCCCCGAGATATTCCCGAGACACGAACACAGGACCTATGATCACAAGTTATCCTAAGATAACCCTGCTGGCATGATGATGAGCATACTAGAGAAAATAATTTAGTGCGGAAGCTAAACTATAATTTAAATGAAAAGATGGGGAACACCCATATACTATAACTGAGATATATGAAAATTGATGAGTTTAATATAGAGAAGATATTAACTCAACACTAAGATGAAACTAACTATGTCTGAAAATAGCCTCTAACTATCTAGAAATTTTAAGACAGGCCCCAGCTAAGTCTCGCAACACTAAAACTAAAGACTAAAACAACTGAAAACTGAACTCATGACTATTTGCCCTCGAGAATGGATCTGAGGAATCTCCACCACTGAGATTCTGTGAACTGGAGATCGGAGTTGACTCTTTAAGCTGATCTGGGGATGCTGAGAAATTGAAACCCCACACGAGAAGATGTAGCGCACATATGCGTCAGTACTTGAAAGGTCCTAAGCATGTCGGATAGAGTAACACCAAAGTAATACATAACTAAACAAACAATAAAGCAATGTTATAATTTGAACATGATATACTGAATGCTGAGATAACTGAATACAATGACTAATTTATAACATGCTGAAATTGAATACTGGATATACTGATAAATGGTCAATGCAATGGAATCTGTTTGACGTGCGGGAGCTACTAATAATCGATAATAAAACCACATGAGCTAAATGTGGAGTCTGATGTACACGCCCCATCGAGAGGACCCAATATACTTTGTCAGAAATATAAATGCATACTGGCGTGATCACTAAGCTGATGCCCATAGAGGGGACTTACAACCTACTTAGATAGTAGTTCTGGGACTATGTGGGTACATTGAACCCTAGTCCTACTCGGTATTATGCTACTCCAAATGAATTAAGTAGTTAACTGATTATGACTGAGTTTCTGTAAATACTAGACAACTCAAACTAAACATGCAGACTTAGAATGCAACAAATAATATGATAATAATGCATTAATAACTGAGGCATGTATAACTGAATAACTGAAATATCTTACCTAGCATGTGTAATTTAAGAACTGAAGAAATACATTGCTAGGGTTCTGAAATTTCTGCGATAAACTGAATATTAACCTTATAATCTGATTCAAATTTTACAATAGCTAAGAACCCAATAATTCTAATATTTAAGAAACCCTAAGTCTAGTCATGATATGGGAATCAAGAAACTGACTGAAAAACTTAGGTACCTAATGGGTGAAAAGAACCCACTAGTGAAATTCCACGTACCTAGTGATGAATTCCATGGAGAAATATTTAGATTACGGGGCTGGAACTGATGGAACCTTGATGCGTTCTTAAACTAGGGTTATTAACCTTTTTTTTCTCCTCTCCTACTTCTAATTGAAAAGTTTTGTTAATCATTGACGTGTAGGTTTTACTTGGTTTCTAGGCTGAAATTGAGAAAATTCATGATTAGGTTTAAACAATGCATCTCAAGGGGGTTAAATAAAATAGTAAAAATACCAAAATACCCTAAAAATATTTGTTGTCAGAGTAATAAATGGATTGGACTGACGGGTCCGTCGTTCAATCGATGGTCCATGTTTGAGTATTATTGAAAGGCCTTCACCTAATATGGGCATTAAATTTTAACTCTGAGGTTAGATTTTAGCAAAACTCAACGGCGTTGGAAGAGGATTCAATTATTATCATATCATAAGGTAATATGGCACCTAATTAATTCGGTTCTAAAGTATGAACATGTAAAGTTGACCCAATTGCAATTTCTTCCCTATTAAAAACTTAACTTCATGTACGGTCGTAGGTCATCTAAGGATAAATGGTAATCATGGTTCGTCAGAGGATGGGGTAAGGGGTCTTGATCCCTGACACCAAAAGAACTAAACCGTGTTTTGACTTAGGACCGTAGGTATGTCCTTGGATCGAGACTTAGCCAATTCTTTTTCTGATTTGCCTTTGGGAGGGGCTACAGTGGTTGAAACAAGGGACCCACAGTACGGTCATAGGATCAGAACTAGGTCCCGTAGATCTGGACGTAGATTACACCTTACAATTTTTAAAAATGACAGAGTATGTGTGTTTATTGTGGATATGATGGTGTACATTATATTCCCCTGGGAACATTCATCCTCGAATGAAGACTAGACTTGCTGAAATGGAGGAAGAGGATTGCAATCCCTAAAACAAAATACTGAGAACTGAACTTCTGACTGAATGCGTTCCAAGAACATGCCATTATGCGGAAAAATGCAAGATACCAAAAACCAATGGGAATTGCTTCTAAGGATGAAATGCACGAAGGAAAGACATGAATGAAATGAAAAAAACTGAAAGGGAAACTATTTACCTCAAGTTTGAGTGGAATCGGAAAGAAAGAGGGGAGGATACTTGGTACATCCTTATAAGAAAGGTACTTTCACCGCACACTCTATATGGCACGATGAAGGTTGGATCACCCATACAGTTGTGTGAAAGTTTGATTGCCACTGATGCTAGTTTGCTGGCAACTCTAACTAAATGCCAATTTGCCAACACTTTTAAGATCTTGTAAGGGCTACATATTACGAATGACTTCTTCTTGATAAATATAATCACCCCCTTCATAAGTGACACATTAGGAAAGACCACTCATACAACTTGGAAACTCTAGTTCCCTTTTCCTTACATTACTAAGAGTTCTTGACAACTCTGGGCTGACTTAAAGTACGATATAGAATGAGTGGCACTTTTTTCCATACATTAAAGGGAGCTGAATCGGGTTCATATCAAAATCTGCTTACCGAGCTTCAAAACCAACCAACAATATATATACATCTACGCCCAATATAGTGACTATAAGGGGTATCTGAATGTGGAACGAGAGCTATTGGTGTAGGTGAACTAAATAAGAGGAAGGTGGGAAGGTGATCATCCCAAATATCTTGATGAAATGTATCACACAAGCTCTGATGAACTTCCTCTAAGTTATGAAGGATGCTCTGCATGTCCATCCGTCTGCAGATGAAAATGTTGGGCTAAGGTTATTTGAGTACAGCCGTTCTGAAATGAATTCCAAAAAATAAAGAGGTTAAACTAAGGACCTATATCAGATATGGAGACAAAGGAAACACATTCAACCTAATAATTTGATGAATAATATAAATCGGGGCATAGTCCTCTGCCGAATTTGTAGTCGTTGACCATCAAAAAGCAGAAGACTAGTCATCATATCAACTATCACCCAATGACAGTCATGTTGTTTGCGAGTTACGACGTAACCCTATGATGAAATACATAGTGGATCACTGTCTCACTTGTAAGTAATAATATCGATCTCTGAATCATACCCCTAGTTCTGGATGTTCTACCTGAAGTGTGGTAATTGGGGGCAATTATCATAAAAATCTTCTATATCCTTCTTCACGTCATTGCACCAATAGACTTGTCAAGAGCAGGTACAATCTTATTGGCCCTGGATGTATAAAATATTAGAATTATGAGCTTCTACAAGAATATGCTATCTCAACTTACTCACATTAGGAACACAATCTAACTTAGTAGTCGAAGTATACCACTATCATATTTGGAGTAAACGGCGGTCACTCTCTGTTGTGGATTGTACCCTTAAGTTCGAGTCAAGACTGGATCACTCTTTTTGCTTTTCTTAACGCTCCACTCCAGAAGGGAAAAAAAGATAAGAAGATTCTTTTTTTCCCCATTCTGAACTGTTAGCACCACTCTCTGATATGCTCATAGGCGAAACTCACAAGTGAGCAAGTCTTTGCAATCTTCAGCTCGTTCCTTCTCTTTGTTCCTCAACATGGACTACCTACCCATGATAATCTTCAAGCAGAATATGCCACTACATTTCCTTACCAATATTTTAATGACACTCATATCAATAATCTTCAGAGGCTCAAGCCATCGTCCTCTGGAGAAGTTTAGCTCTTTCTTAGGTGAACCCATATTAAAGTCTACTTATGGTCAAAGAGAATCTCTACTGAAAACCATACAAGTAGTGTCTCCAGACCTTGAGTGCAAACACCACTGCTGGCAACTCAATGTCATGAGTTGGGGATGGTTCTTTCATGTACCTTAAGTGTCAGAAGCTAGCTATACTTTACTTGTTTGTATCAACACATAACCATACGCCAACTCTTGATCTATCACATAGATCACAATCACAACCATCTAAACCCTTTTGGTAGATTCAAGAACGATTGTAGTCCAATCTAATTTTTTAATTTGCAAAGTTTTCTTCAATCATCTGACTAATTGACTTGCCATTTTTGAGTAACCTGTCAATGGTGAGGTGTGCTGGATAGAAAATCATTACCCGACCTTCTGTGTAATAACCCGCTAGACTAGAAACATCTAATATCTATTGGCAGAGATAGCTGGGTCATTGTTTTATCTGCTCTATCTTCTAACGAATCCCTCTCATATCCCCTCACACTGAGACATACAATGTGACCAAGGAAAGAATCGGATTGCTAAACTTAGAAATGATGGCGATATTTTTGACAGTCTAGAAAACAACCTCAAATGACTCACATGTTCTTCCCATCCTAGAGTAGAGAGGATATTCATCAATAAAGACAATAAATGAAACAGTCCAAGTACTATTTGAACACTCTATTCATCAATCTATGAAAGCCTTCAGGAGCATTTGTTAGTCTCCAAAATGACATAACTAAATTCGTAATGACCATACCGTAGTTCTGAAGGCGGTTTATTGAATGTCACTATCTCTGACGGCATATCACACTGATGATAAACTCGTATGAGGTAATATATTTGAGAAAGACTAACACCCTGAAGTTGGTCAAAAATCATCAATCCTGGGGTCATGGAATACTTATTCTTGTAATGACTTATTCATGTCTATAGATTTTATTGTGGGCACATTTTGAGATAACCATCATTCTGCTTTAATAAACCAACTGTATAGCATCCCATGGTGAAATCTGAAAAGTGTGATGACCCTTATCTAGAAGGTCTTCAACTGATTTTCAATTCCACGGTCAGGTGAGAGATTCTAATTAGGAAGAATAGAAAATAGGTTGGTAACTAAAGATATCATTCAAAAATTAGATTTCCCTTTCAGGAGGAATCCGAAAATATCTTCAATATAAATAATGCATAAGTAGCGGTGGCAAGGTCGTGTGTCGAGAAGTTTGGGAGGCCACGGCTTAATGGCTTGGCGAGACGGTATGAGGGTTGCTCATCGAGTAGTTGTAGGGGCGTGGGAAGTGAGCAGAATAATGCCTTGTTTGTGTGGATCGGGGGTGGGGATAGCTCGACCCGTTGATTAGAAATTTCTGGACATCACTTACTACTGGAACTGAATAAAGAGTTGGGGCTTTAGAGTTAGAACCCTTCACCCGAACTAGATAATATAGATTACCGTAGAGATTATCTTTTTGTCCTTAAGGTAATAAATGAATAGACCTATAGGCTCTAAGATACTACCCTTCCACTCTTATATTGGTTAATTTGGAAACTGAAAACAAACAATCCTAGTTCTACAATCGTGTGAGGCATAACAGGAATGTAACCGATCCATGCCTAAAATGACATCAAAGTATACCATTTCTAACTCTACAAGATCTGTTGAGGTGAATTTTTAAGAGACTGTGACAGGGCAATTTCTGTATACCCGTATGCTATAATTGGGTCTTTAATGGAGTAAAGATTAGAAGGTATTCGAGTAGAGTTTCAGGAATAACATTGTATTGGACTGTATGTAAAAGAGTTACAAGGAATAGCAGCCCCTGATCTTAATAAGCATAAACCAATCAACCTGAGTCCTAGCGAGCATTGAAGAAGCATACAACACTTGTCTTGCGATTGAACGCCACCTGTACTAGATGAGTACCCTGAAGTCGGTTGACTTTCTGTTGCTGGGCGAAGTTGATAAGTGATCTCTACCATTACCTATCTCTTTAATACCCTATCTCAGAAGGACAATCCATCAACCTTGACCATCCTGACCGCATACCTCAAACACTTCTCTGTCTGTAAGGAACCGCTTGGATTGTTTCTTACCATACTTGGGCAATTGGGATATACGAATCTTGGTCGCCTAAAAACACTTCGATGAGCACTTAGAGCCTTGTTCCCTAACCATTCCTTACATACTTGACTATTGAGGTGGAACATTAGCTGATACAAGGGATTTGGGTTGAGAATTATGCTAAATTGCGAGGCCATTTCCACCACTCGACTTCTCTGAGCTATCATAGATTCCGCCAGCCTCATCCTTGTTTCTTCACCCTTTAGCCTAGTTCCCAAAACAAGTATATCACCCTTAGCTATTGATCTAAGTCATAAGACCTAGAGATCTCATGATATCCCATAACATAACAATTTTGTGCACCATGTTTTCACCAAATCTGACATTTTATATAACAATTATATTTATTCATCTGAGCCTTGGAGTCAGAAACACATGGAGGCGATACCTAGATTGTTTTGGTGTAACCTTGATCTCATACCTTGGACTATGATGTTTACACCTGCCTATAAGTTCGTGAATTCCTAGCCTTTTTTTCCCCTCAAACGTTGGGAAAAAACCTGTCGCAAAAAGGTCTCAGCTAAGCCAATCCCAGTAATAGGAGTTGCATGTGTGTACCACTATTTTCCTTACCACTAAGTGTACCAGAATGTGCAACATATTTTGGTGGTATGATGTCAACCTCCACATCGATCAGTTCTTAGTGACGCTGCATGACACTCAAAGATCTTCTTGATCTCATCCCATGAAATTCTTGGATCCTCAATAGTCTGACAATCCTAAGAACATCAGACGAATCATCTTCATAAAGGTTAGCAGACCCTAGCTGTTGTTGATATCTAGCCATTTTTAAATTCACATGGCTTGAATCGCGTCTAATTGTTGTTGGTTGGTGATACACCCGAGCTAGACTTTGAATGGAATTCCTGAATATCACATTGACAAGACTTCCTGCTCTGGGAGTGGAGGATCTTGAGTTTGCTCTTTCAGGGCATTGACTTCCTGGAGTTAGCTCTACGAGGAGCATAGCCTGAAACATCAAAACTGGTCGTTAGCATGGAATTAGATCATACCTTACAACACGAATTAGAGTAAAAAATAAAATGTGTTTTTTCTACCAATTACTTCCTTAGCCTCTCTCAGTTTCCTTAGTATCATTAAATGTTGTGGCACTTCCCATCCCATAAAAATGAATCTACTAGTGCGACTTTTCTATATAATCATAGGATGCTTAAAACTATAATCTGATACAAAGTTTATCATTCCACGAGCTACCCCCGAGATGCGAAAAAAGGACCTAGGACCACAAGTGATCCCAAGCGAACCCTGTTAGCATAATTGTTGTCCTCGGATAATAAGGACTCACAACTAAAATCGATCTTAGCGTGCTCTGGATGCTGAGAACCTGTACCTCTTTCACAAGAAGAAATAGTGCACGTATGCGTCAATACTTGAAAGGTGCTGAGCATGTAGGATAGAGTAACGCTGAAATAATACATATTTGAGCAAGCGATAAAACAATGATATAATTTGAACATGATATACTGAATGCTGAGATAATTGAATGTAATGACAAATTTATAACACGCTCAAACTGAATACTAAATATACTGCTAAATAGTCAAAGCAATGGAATATATTTGAACTGTAGGAGCTTATAATAACCAATAATAAAACCACATGAGGTAAATATGGAGTACGATATATACGCCACATCAAGAGGACACAATATACTTTGCCAGCGTTTTAAGGCATGCGTTTGTATTGATCACTATACAAAAAGTATGCCCACAAATGGAACTTACAACCTACTTGGCTAGTAGTTCTTGGACTATTTGGATACGTTGAACCCTAGTCCAAGTAAGTATTATGCTACTCCAAATGAATTAAGTGTATAATTGATCAGGATGAATTTCTGTAAATACTGGATAGCTCAAACTGACAACAAGCAAACTTATAAATGCAACAATCAATTTATAATATGATCCATTATAACTAAGGCATGAAACTGAATAACATAAATATCTATCTACCATGTTAATTCAAAACTAATAAATACATTTCTAGGGTCCTAAAATTCATGCGATATTTGAATATTAAGTTATGTTTGGAATTCAGATCATTCGAAATATGATAAGAACCCATATTCTACAACATTTTCAGAAACCCTAAGTCTAGTCCTGATATACGGAAGATCAAGAAACTGACTAGAAAAGTCAGGAACCTAATGGGTTAAAGGAACCCCTAGTTAATACCACATGACTGGTGTGATATCCATGGAGAATCTTTACGATTACGGGGCTAGAACTATTGAACCTTGTGTAATCAATATCAACATAGTGCATTCTTGAAACGGGGTTCTTGAATCTTTTTTTTCTTCCCCTCTTGCTTCTAAATTTACATAAGCTTTATTAATGATTTGACTTAGGTTAAGATTTTAGTTATGTTTCTAGGCTTAAAATATTTCAATCTCATATTTAGGGTTTAAATGATTAATGCTTAGGGTTAAACAACTAGTAAACGACCAAAAGACCCTTAAAATAGTTTATACGGAACTCAATCGACGGATATGGTCAGAGACTCTATCGTTCACTGAACAATCGACAGATTGACTGACGATACGTCTTCAAATCGACGGTCGTGCGTTTGCTCCGTCTTTTGAGTCATGCTGACATCCTTACCAAAAATGGGTTTATAACTTATTTACTTTGTAGGTTAGTGATTTTAGCAACCCTTAGTCGGCGTTGGAAGAGATTCACAATATCTACTCATATCATGGCAAAAACAACACCTAATTCATTTTGTGCTAAGCATTATACCCTTTTGATCAAGTTCGACCCATTCAGAAATTCCCCCTTAATTAACATTTAACCTTCCCCTCACGTCTGTACTACCTCTGCAGTTTGTACTTGTCCATCGCTTTGTCGTGGTCACGCGATTAGAGAATGGGAAATGGGGTCTTGACTCTCAGGACCATAGGATATGTCTCGTGGTCAAGTACTTAGACTTTAATTTCGGTCGCTATGTTTGGAAGGGCTACAATGGTGTCAACCCCCGACCCACAGTGTGGCTGTAGATCACGCTATGCCGTCGCTGTGACCGTAGATGCACCTCTAATTTATACTGAAAATATCTGAAGTCTGCGTCTATTTTTGTATACGGGGGTCGTTACACACGTAGATCGAGTTAGTGACTGTAGTTTGATATAACCTCCTATTCATGCAGTTCCAGTAGTAAGGTTTCCAGAAGATATTGCAGATGATCTTCCTAGAGTCCCTCCTACGAGAGAGATAATTATGTGCGGTATAACATCTTCTTCAAGATACTCTCCCATCTCAGTTATTCTCTATACCAAAATAGCAACCATACACAAGATGATTAGAAGACTTGAAAGAACACTGAAAGATCATTACAATAAGGTTTCATATCAACGCAAGTGTCTCACTTTGGGGCACTCCGGTCTTGTTTGTATGGAAGTATGTATATATCCGCTTAGGATGTGTATAGACAACAGTCAATTGATTAAGGTTACCATCAAGAATACAAGTATCCTCTTCCAAGCATATATTTTATCTTTTCGAACCAGCATTCAGGTTTCTTCCTGCTTCGTTGAAATTGATTGTCATATCAGGCTACCCATCAGTTGAAAGTTAGGAATTGATTATTCCATAGGCTTTTAGAACCAGATATGGCATTATAGTATTTTGGTCATTTCATTTGGCTTGACCATGCCGCCTGTAATCATTCATAGACCTTAGGAACAAAGTCCTTCAAACCTATTGTGAATAATCTGATTTGTTATCATCCCCGTCTTCATTGTATGCCTAACTAATTTATTAAGGAATGAAGAAGATCATGCTAGTCAGCCTCTGGTATTTCGTCAGATTTAAAATATAAGCGGAGTTATATGTCAGATTCTACAAGTGTGAGTTTGGCTTAAGTAATGTGTGCATGCTTGGGCTACATTTTTTTTTTTTTGTGATGATTAGAGTTGAAAAACACAAAGATGACAGCAGTTCAGAGTTTGGCCTAAGCCATGTCTCCAACTGATATATCGAAGTTTCTTGGGTTTGGCTAGCTACCATCGAAGGTTTGTTGGGGGTTTTCATCTATTTTATCTTCTTTGACAAAGTTTACTCAGAAGACACTTAATTCAATGGTACTGATCTGTTGAGAAAAGTTGTATCAGGAATTAAAAAGAGGTTGACTAATGCCCAGTGTTGACCTTACGGAAAGTAACATACAAGGTTTTGTGGTGTATATAGGTGCACAACATTGGTTTGGTTGTGTTCTAATACAGAATGGTGAAGTATCTGGCTATGCGCCTCCAGACAGTTGATAGGTTCATGAGAAGAATTATCCAACTCGATGACTTAGAGATTAGTTTGTTGTAGTTTTCACCTTGATAGATCATGGGGAGGTGTCACTACTTGTATGATGTTCATGTTGATATATTCACTGATCACAAGAGCTTACAATTGTGTCACCTATAAGAGATCAATCTCAGACAAGGAGATGGTTGAATTGCTCATGGATTATGACATGAGCATTCATTACTACCCAGGTAAGTCTAATATGGTTGTTGATGCCTTGAGAAGGTTTTCTATGGTACTACCTCCCATCTAGAAGAAGAGAAGAAAGAACTAGCAAAACATATGCATAGACTTGCACGCTTAGGGGTCTGAATTATGGATTCCACATAAGGAGGAGTAGTAGTGACCAATGGGGATGAATCATCATTTGTGTAAAAATTAAAAGAGAAGCAAGACCAAGATCCCATTTTGCTGAATCAAAGAAATGTTTTCATAGCAAAGAGTATTTAGCTTTTGAACACGGGGGAGATGGTGTATTGAGATATCATAAATAGGTTATTGTAGTAACACTATAGTAAATTGGAAGCCAATAGAGGATTGTGGTGAAGCTCATAGCTTCAAGATCTTCCATCATCCGGGTTCCACAAATATGTTTCATGATGTTGAGACAGAGTATTATTGTGGGAAGGTAATGAAAAGGTCATTGCCGGATTTGTCGCCAAGTTGCCCCGAATTTATAACCATTTAAATGTAATCCTAACCGGCAAGAGCCTGCAAGGTTGGCTCAAAACTATATAACTTCCGAACGTAAGTAGTAGATGATTGAACATGGACTTCATCATAAGTCTACTCGCAAGGTCTCACAGACATCATCATTAAATTTGGTGATTGTCGATAGAATGAGAAAACTATCTCACTTTTTTGCCGTGGGGGAGTAAGTACCAACTTATTCGCAAAGGTATGAAAATTTATACATTCAGGAGGTTATGAGACTTCATGGCGTCCCAGGTTTCAATCATTCAGATAAGGTACACACTTCACTACACACATTTTTTGGAAGTCCGTGCCAGGAAAGGTTTGGGTTCAAGTTGAACATAAGCACTGCTTTTGCATTTCCGAACGGATGGGCAATCAAAGCCTAACTACCCAGACTTTAATAAGATGTGTTTAAGCAGTGCCTGATCGATTTCGGTGGTAAATTGATATGATCACCTACTCTCTCATTGAATATTTGCTTACTCAAAGTTACCATTCGAGGCATCCAAAAATGGTCGGCTCCTACTTAAACTCTTTATGGGAGAATATGGCAGATCTCCCATTGGGATGGTTTTGAGAGTTGGGGTTGAAGAGAGTTTAATAGTTAGAGATTAGTTCACCAAGCGCCATTAGAAGGTGAAGGTGAATCAAGAGACAGATTGACAATGACACTCTTATGTTCAAAAATCCTACACAAATTTTAGGATGAAGACATTGGAGTTTTGAGTTCGATGATTGGGTATATTTAAAATTTCACCCATGAAGGGTGTTTCGAGGTTTGGTAAGAAGGGGAAACTTAGTCCCCAGTATATTGGTCCTTACATAATCTCCAAGAGAATTCGCAATGTATCTTATACAGTTGAGCTCCCCCAGCAGTAGTAGTTCATCCAATGTTTCACATTTCTATGTTGAAAAAAGGCATAGGTGATCCTTCATTGATTGTACTAAATGAAAGTGTTGCGATTAAGGATAGCTTATACTAATGAAGAGATTCTGGTTAAGATTTTTAGCAGCGTGAATTTCGCAGGTCGAGAACAAAGGACAGTTGCATTAGCATATTCTTATTGGAGGAACCCATTTGTTAGGAAGCACTTCACTGAATATTAAGAGGATAGGAAGAAGATATATTCACATCTCTTTGAATCCGGAGAGTCTATAGATCAAGGTCTAATTCTCTTCTTAAATACTTTATAACTATGCGTAAGGTCTCGCGTGTACACTGTTTTGATTGTTGAGTGTTTAAACGTTAAGTGACCATTCTTAGATTCGTGAAGAATCTCATCAAGGATGAATGTCCGCAAGGGGAGCTACTGTACTACTGTAAAAAAACTTGTAACTTCCAACTTATAAGCTAAAAAAACTACAAAATTTCACTTTGGACGAAAGGGAAAAATCTGGAAAATTTCCTAATTGAAAAGTGATTTAGTCATTTTATGAAATGGCCCAGACTTCTATCACGGAGGAGTTAGAGGTAGTTCTTGTTATGTATGGACAATTCTTAAGATATTTCCAATAGCGCCAAGTTTGTGAAAGTTTCGATATTGTAGAGGAGTACAGCATCTTTTGGAATTTAAACTGTTGCACTTAAGGTAAGTCCAATCCCGGATTTAGGGAGTCACAAACTAAGCTTTTAAATCATTTAAATTTCCAATTCATTTAAGGGTTAATTGGGTAAAATAAGTTTAGTACAGATTAGAAAGTTAGTTCATGCTTAGGGCTTGGGGACAAAATAGAAGAGAAGAAGAAGGGAGAAAGATCAAGAATAAGTCAAGAACGCCAAGGGATTCTAGTGGAATTCGTCTGGTGTAATCCCTATTAAGGATGTGAGCTATTCGTGTTGGAAGTAATTCATCTGGGCACACCAATATTTCTTCATTCTGTAGTTTTGTAGTGTGTTTACTTGATTATAAAAATGGGCTCCTTGATAATCTTTTTAGAAACCCTTTGGTTGAGTTTATGATAAACGATGATGATATCAGTATTTCACAATGTTTGGACAGTTAGATCTGTTAGGTTTGAAATAGTATTGATGATCCTAAGGGTTTAGAATATCACTATGTCATAGGTTATAGGTACATTAAAAAAAAAAGAGGATCAGAAGACGATAACGACTTTGTCCAGCCATACCTGGGCAGCACCAGGCGTATTACGGCCCCATCTGCGCCGGGGGCCTGGGGGCGGCGCGTGCCATAACAGTGCGGCCAGATACGGGCGCTCGGCCAACAGGTTCTGGCGGGGCGTACCGCAAACGCTCTCAACCCGGTTTTTCATCAAATTTTTTAGTAGTTTAGAGTCCCTTTAAAAAAAGTCCTTCAAGGTAACTAACAGTTCCAATTATATCTAATTTTACTTCTATATGATTTTCAAAATAACCTCTAACTCATTAACAAGATCCTCACACCATATAACCCTTTAATCCATAATTCACTCAAGGAAAGTTACGATCAAAAAGCAAAAGAGTAAGTAAACAGTTTAAAGGTTCAAGCATAAGTAAAGGTTAAGATTTTAAGTTCTTTATTTTAAGGATAGTGGGACCAAGTATTACACACACAACGAGTACATTAAATGTTTTTTCACGTGAACACAAGTAAGGAAACTTTGATTTCAAAGGAGCACTTCGGAGAGTTTTCAAAAAAAGAAACATATATCATTTCTAAAAAAGCATTTAAGGGAACTATATTTCCAAGATAGTCATTTGAACAAGTATTTATCGCACTATCTCAAAACCACACAAATGAGTATGTGTTATTTAAAACAATAAGAGCCAATATTTATATTTTTGGGAGTATATTTAGCACCGATATAAGGGGAGAGTTCAGACAAACATTCACAACACCAGCATAAGCCATGGGGCCCACCATGACATAATATAAGAGGGGTTTCATACCTTTTTACATGAACCTTTTTTTGGGCAGTAGAATAGTAATCATTTAGGTAGTTAAAGTCTTATACGTTTTTCCTGGTAGATGAATTCCGCTGCAGCGTGAGGTAGATCGTTGTAGCAAACTCACTGTGCTCTGTGTTAATTGATGGTTTTCAGTTATAGAAACTCCCACAACAAAAAATATTGGGATTCTTATATACCTCATTATTTACTTGTATTTACATACATACCGAGTTAATTGTATCTTTGTATCCTTCAGAGATTTACAACATAGTTTCCAAATAGCTTTCTCTTTAAAATGGACACTGCTTTTAAATTGCGCTATATTGAAATGAGTTAATTATTCATGAGGTTACCAGAGCCGGGGTAAGTGTTCCTTCTTTCTCCATTTCAAGCTTAAGTTGTTGTTTAGAATTCTAACTCGCATACTCGTATATTCAATGTAATGATTCCAATTGGCCTATACCGTAGCATGATGCATATGCAAGTAACTAGGATCAACACTCGGTGTATCGTTGATCCAGTGAGCACCTCAGAATCAGTTGGTGAGCCTCCTTTCATTTCGAAGGACATCTTTAGAATTCAGTTAATTATTTTAGTTTCAGTTGTTAAGATGATTGGGGGTCTTGTCCCAACATCCCTCGTTATTTTAGAGGCTTCATAGACAGATTGTATGAGTTTTCTTAGTCTTTTCCTTTCACTTGTAATCGACTAAGATGTGGTTTGCCACTTTGGCTAATTATTATTTTTAAAGTTATTTCTTGAGTTATATCTTATGTTTAAGTCTTACGATAAGTTAAATAAGCTGGGCCAAGGATCTTCTCAAGGGAAACAATGGTCATTGGATGCCGGCCACGTCTAGCGTGTAAGCTCAGGACGTGATAGTTCAAGTACTCAAGATGTAGATTGCGCTTAGATGGATTCTCAGTCTGCATTTCAGCAACTTCAATGGTGAGTCATCATACTTCGAGGACAATAGACATACTTGTCAGTTTAGTCTTTTTGTTTAATTTTCAGTTTTGTTAGAGTTAGATGGGGTACATGTCCCAACAACTCATCTCTGTTATAAGCTTTTCAGACATAGTAGGGAAATAAACTTGAATTATTGTGAAGTTAAATCTTTCAGTTGTTAATAAACTCTTCATATGTTTTATACCTTCATACCGGTTGGGTTATCTCCCACTTTCGATTATACTTGTTTTACTGCACCAGAGTAATATCCTTTCAATTTCTCTGTATGATTGATAATCCATTCTAGACATGTGATTTTGCTTGGGGTAAACTCGTGATCCTAAGTCCCTGTTACGTAAGGCGGTAGCCTCGATCATCTATATAGTTACTACTCAAATCTGAATCTTGCACTTTCTGTTAGAATGAGATATTTTCAAAACAATTGCATTACTACATATATAGTTTTGAAAAAAACATACGCGAATATCAATATAGTGCAGGAAACTATTATAGGGGCAAATAAATAAGGCATAAATCAGACTTTTTTTTTTTGGAATAAAATTAAATGGTAATGAGAATTTCAAATTTTGACATGGTATCCTTTAGAGCTAATAAGTAGCATAAACCTAGAGAGGAGATTGTAGGCCCTTCACCTTCAATGCGCGCGCCAGATCGAAAATGATGGCCAAGGATCTAAGCATTTTTTGAAAGTAAGCACCATCAATACCTGCCAGTTATTGAAGGGTTGATGGGTCGGTTGATTGTTGTGGACTTCAGCCTGCACCTCTTATTATTGGAGGACGTCTACACGCCCGGTACAAGTCCAACTTTTTGTCCACCCATCATTGCTCTTAGGCTCGGGTGGTCACGCCACCCCTGCCCCCTTCGGCCCCACTCATCGC
This sequence comes from Solanum habrochaites, assembly GCA_027704765.1. Lineage (NCBI taxonomy): Eukaryota > Viridiplantae > Streptophyta > Magnoliopsida > Solanales > Solanaceae > Solanum > Solanum habrochaites. The sequence goes on along the minus strand of JAKWJA010001401.1, from coordinate 2,927 downwards.
GAGACCCCCTCATAATAGAAAACGCAAAAATCATATGTCACTTTATGATAGCCCGCCGAACGAATCCCATGTAGTATAATTTCAAGTTGTGGAGTGTTACAATCTTCAGTGATTCCTTGATATCGCACTTAAGCCCTCAGATATTCGCCAGAACCTACCTTCAATACACCTCATGTTGCTACACACCTACCCCGAGCCATCCTCTCCCGATATCCTGACGCATTACACCTTGAGTCCTATCATCAACGACTGCCCCTTTTCACTTCCTCGGTTTTACCTACCACATTGACCGCATCTTTTGCAAATCCACTCGCCCCCCCTGACCCTCAACACATGTGCGCTACCGCCGTTCTCTCTCTCTTCGTTCCTGTAGTCTTCTCTCCCTACCACAGTCCTTTTAGTTTTGAGTATTGTACAAATTAAGTAAGTTACCGGGATTTAAATCTTCTTGATCTTGAACTTTGGCTTATCTTGATTGTATCTTAGACTTGGACTGCCACCTTGATCTCTGATCGCTATCTGATCTTGATCTTGGGCCTTGCACCTTAGAACTTGGGAGTCATCTTGATATATCCTTGCACCTTTATACCTTGGCTCTTGACTGTCGCGTTTACCTTGGCAGGCCCTTAGGCGCCTGATCATGTCAGACTCCAAGGTGGTCTTCGTGATCAGCTAGCCGGTTCCCCGCGCACCACCTTGCTCTTGGCCATTGAGACTCTGGACGTTAGAGTCTTGAATCTTGATCTTGACCTCTTGCGCTTTCTATTGCTCTTGACTATTCTAGTTGAATTCACCGGCTGTGGAGCCCTGCATGGTTGAATGCTAAAAAGCGGTGGGTTCTTGGCCTCTAATTGTTCTTGAACTGTTAAACTTGCGTTGTTGAATCTTGACTTGAATTATGTCTTGATCTTGAGCAATTCCTCGCTTGACTTCCATAGCGTTTGGGAGCGCGGATATGATATCTGGAAATGGGGCCGCCTAAGTAAAGCCGTAACTTGACTGTCCCGCCCTCGTTTGCCAAGCATATGCTAAACTTTCACTTCCTTGCAAATCTTGCGACCTTTGCACCCCCTGGAACACTTCTTGAATCCAATCGTGACCTTTTTGCACTTCACTTAACTTTGGTAGGATCGCCACGTTTTGCCTTGTTGATCCAAAAGAGCCTGTCTTACGATTCTTGTTTAAAGTTCTGGGGGATCCTCGCTCTTTCGCAATTATAAGAGAGACCCTATTTATAGTTTTTTTGAATAGCAGGGAGTTGCGATCGTGAGGAACAACTTTACTGTCGCCTATCACGGCCAACTTATGTGGATTTAAGAAAAAAGTGCAGACATAGGGCATTAAGGGCTTATGAGCCCCCAAGAATTAATAAATTCAATCATTATTTAATTTATTAATATGACGTAAAATCATAGTTATATCTATAGTCCCTTTAATATTTATTTGCGACATATATATTCCATTAATTAATTTCTCCGAGAGAAAACGCTTTTCTTTATAAACTTATATTTATAAGTTTTAAGCGCATGTACCGAGGGATAATATAGATCACTACAATCTGGTGTATAATGGTATCTATTACCCCACTTGTAGATTGGAAGAGGAGAATGATGAAATCACAAGACAAATTAAATAGTAATATTTTAAAAAAGAAATGTTCAATATCAATAGTGTGATATTATAATTTGCAATATAAATCTGTCAAAGTTTTCGAGAGTCGAATCAAAAGCGAAATCAGTGAGTGTCCATTAGTTTTATTTTTGAGATGTCTTGCGGATACCAAGCACTATGGTTCCTAAGGAACCAATTCAAACCTCCTTTTGTGCGACGAATCATGTCAGCGGCATCTGAGAATTGACCAAACCCTAGTCGCATCACACGGTGTTGGAGACACCGTATGATCCCCACGGAACGTACCTTTCTGGTGTGACTTGCATGAACCCTAGAGCCTACGCAACGAACTACAGAAGACTAAAATAAACCTGAAATGCCGAAACAAGCAAAAGGAGGGTCTAGCTACAGATATAAATGAGCGCTATCTAAGTACAAATAGTTGATTGAAGGAGAAATTTTTAATTGTCGTTAAAACCTCTACTAAGATAGAGCGTTTACCTGGACAAACCCCTAGCGAACTCCAAGACTAGTTTGAAATTCACCAGTAAACGGCCAAATGGAAGGAGGCGATCGAAACTGTATTGACCTTAAAAAAGAGGAAGGCCACACACCCACATACTCATAGAGGCTTGCTGAGACAAGGAAAAACGGGAGTACTGACCTAATAACATGCAGAGCTGAAAGTGCAATAAGATAGCCAGAGTGTTGGAGACCTAAGTAGATCTTAAACACAATATTGGCGCGAGGGGAACGCAAAGTACTATGAAACGTTAGTCACCTTGGACGCATCTGTATAACTCTGATTCGTGAGATAGTACGGCCTGCCCGCCCGAGAGGGATAACAGGCTGATAAATAATCTATTGTGATTGCAGAAACTGCGTGGCGAATGATGACCTCTAGTAAGCCGTGCTGGCCCCTTTTGCGCCCCCCAACCCCATCAGTCCCAATAACATAGACCTGCGATGTCGTGAATGTGAAAACATGCATACTTATCACTGCGACACCCGCGTCCTGCACCTTCCTCAAAGACTAGCACTGAGAGGCGAGCTTCCCGTCGCACTCCTCTCCCGGTGCGTCCCGATTAACTCCTCGTTGCGCAGGAAGAAGGTACTACATGGCAGTTTGATCTTGTCTAACTCCCCTCAAAAGGGAGCACAATGCTAGTTTGACATGAAAGGACAAATCAGTTCAGATGAGATAGTGCATGAACGTTTGAGCAATGGAATCAACTCACGAGCGTTGAAGATGTGCGTGAAATCAGAAAGATGCTGTACTGATAAGAACGACTCTCATTATAGTGAAACATTTTGAG